>DWFO01001983.1:0-14583 GCA_018246595.1 Mimoniades nurscia nurscia | reverse complement strand
AAAATTACGAGCTAGAAATAATATAGCAAAGGCTTTAAGAGGTTAGTTACAATGTGTAAATCTTAACAGTAAATTGACTTATATTGAAAAAAGTGTACTTTATTTAATATCACTGCAGTAAGAAATAAATTATATTCAAATAAATCATAATTTGACATTTAACATTAATATATTGACATCTATATTGCTTTGACGTTTTAAAATCTCATATAAATGCAGCCATAGGCAGCCTGTGGCTGCATTTCACTAAGGGTTCACAACACCCAAAACACTCATTTGACATTTCCACATCAATTCAATATATCAATGTCAAATAATGATTTATATGAATATAATTTATTTGTTACTCCACCTGATATTAAATATATAAAATTGAATGACTTTTTTTCCAATATAAATTAGTGGAATGCAGCCAATACATGGTTTTGCAAAGAGATGCACATTATTATCTTAAACCGTACCCTCAAAGAGGTTGAATTACAAGCCACTAGACATTACGTGTCTGGCTTAGCTTATAGTATCTTATCATAAAAAGTTTAACATGTGTTTGCCAATAGTCACGTTAATATATTATAACAGTCAAAAATATCAATTTCACACAATTAATATTAATTCTACAGGATTATTACGAATTTATAGCCCCTAATGTCTATATTTAATCAATTAAATTTAAACAGTCATTTGAATTTGAGATACAATTTCAAATCAATATTAGAAATATATTTCTACACAAGGGAGTGTAGTCATATATAAAAAAATGTTAAATTCATTCCATTCATCAAAATAAAACTAGGAATATTATTGTTATACATTCCCACCAGGTCCATTATGGGATAGGCTGAGAACATCAAGCGCCAAACATCTCTATCATTAACCTTGGCTTGCTTCTTCCACAATAATTATAAATATTCACGTTTCATTTAAATTGTAGCAAATTGATTTAAAATGTTTTATTTAAACATTGTGTGTTTTAAAAAACAATATTGCTTATTTCATTTCAAATGAAGGACAACACAACATTTGTACTATATTACTTGTTTGTAAAAAGCAAGAATATCATCATTAAGTCCCTTACCACCCTATCTCTTCATCATTCTACATTCACAGTTCTCCCTTAAAAAATGAGACAGATTAAAAGTTTAAACTTTACTAAGAGAAAATCAGAAAAGAAAAAACTTAAATATCAAGGAAATATTAATGAAACAATAGCTAACATAGATAAAAAAATATGGAACATTTCAATGTGTACTCCAGTAGATGAAAGGATTTGTAACTAGCACAATTACTGTATGTTTTTAGAATGGACCCATTGCACCCCAGAATGCAAGTAACAATGCTATACAGAGCCATGACTGAAGTTGTAGAAGTCTATAAGATACATCAAGAAACCAAGTGTTAGTGATGGCTTATCTGCCAATTTTTTTATCTAAACCGCTATTGTAAACATCGAAAGGTATGCCTGTTTAGTACCGGCGACGGCCGCGGCCCCGGCCTCTTGGAGTTGGATTGGACATTGGCTTCGGAGCTGTAGGAGCTGCTGGTTTTGGAGTGTTTGGCTTTGGAGTTGCAGCAGTGGGGGTTGCAGGAGTTGGGGTAGCTGGAGTAGAGGCAGCTGCAGTTGGGGTGGCTGGATTTGAGGGGGCTGGAGTTGAGTTGGCTGGAGTTGGGGTAGCTACATTTGAGGGGGCTGGAGTTGGATTGGCTGGTTTTGGGGTGGCTGGGGTCGGTGTATCTGGTGTCGAGGTGGCTGGAGTCTGAGTGAGAGGAGCCGCTGGTGTTTGGATAGTTGCTTTCATTGGGGAATTCTTTTGCTCATCTTCCACTTCCACTATCTCTTGTTTGATTGTAACATCTTCAATACATTCAATGTCTTCATCTGTACATAAAATATTGATCATTATTACAATTTTACACATGTAAAATGTACGTACATTATATAATCCTGTTTTCTTACTTAAATTAATATGACAGGTGACAATATTAATTGATAGCCATGCAGACTAAAATGAAAAAGCATAATGTCACGCCTGTAATCCCCGAAGAGGTAGGCAAAGTTGTGTAGAATACTCCCACATCCCACCAGTGACATTTACATCCCACAATGGAATAGATGGTGAGCCTACCATACACCAAGCACATATCCAGACTCTGAGCGATCATTAGAAAAACCTAATGATGCCCGACCCGCGATTTGAAACCAGGATGTACCCAATGGCCAGTCACCCTTGCAACCAACATGACCAATGAGGCAGTCAATTTTGGTCACATTTTATATAACTAATAGATTTTTAGAATAAAATTGACAATATATAATATGATAAAATGCATTTTTTTATTTGATTAGGTAAATATGTACACATATATTTATATATTAAACCACCACCTTGTAAGCTGAAGTATGAATCTTTCTCTACCACATGGTATGCCCAAATTTTAAATTAGAAATAGGTATACACTACTATTTATTTTTTGCACTCAATACAAAAACATCACATACAATATCACTGTCCACAGAGTAAGAGTGATCAAAACATACCTCTCATATTGTTCACAACACAACAAAATTGTAGAACGAGATTAATCATAACCTTAATATGGAATTACCATATGCCAGAAATGCTTGATTAAATATTGTGCATACTATGTGCAACTGTTTGCACACCGAGCCGCATCTCAGGTGAAGTGTGGGTAAATAGATGTCTATATGTTTCATTACGTCCTAAAGTCAATCAAACCTAGTTAAATATATTTCAATCTGACAAACTGGTAAGTCATTATACATTGTGTTTATTATAACTCCTATTTATGTTTGTTGCGAGTGCAACTGCCAATCTAAGGGTCTTGGGTTCAAAACCAGGGTCGGGCACTATCAATATTTTTAACTTAAATTTTATAGTGGTGGCTAGTGGTATAAAGCAATACACTCACTATTTAATCCAGTATTGGACATAAATGTAACTGATGAAACAAGGGTGTGTACTATACTCCTCTTATTTCTTCAGGGATTATAGATGTGATGTTATGTCAATAATACTGAACACATCTGTGTAGTTAATATATTGTTAATATTTACCCATCTTATTATCCTGCTCATCCTGAAGGATCTCGTCGACAGATTGCTCCCAGTCCTCGAGATCATCCTCAGCCGGCATGTCCTCACTCTCTTTCATGTCCTCTTGATCATCGATGTCTTTGTTGGACTCCTCTACAAAAATACTTTCAGTTTTAACTTGTAGAATTTTTTAATCATACCAACTTACTATATAATTATTGAAGGGAATTTAATGATTGAATGTATAACTGATCCTGCATATATTGCAAAATATATATGTATATTCTTACATGGATTTATTACATTTAGATGTAAATGTGAAGTTTATCAGTCATCTGGTCACCATAACACAGCTCTGCCTACTTTGGGAACAAATCAAAGAAGTACAGATGTCCCAACATATTGATTGTATTATTAATTTTGTAAGTGTCCCACACTCAAAAAGTTTAATATCACACCATTTACATCATATAAATATTCCATTCCTTCTTCACTGACTGATTGATATACCATAAATTGGAAAAGTAAATTAACCTTTATCTTCATTGTCCGTGTGGTGTCCGTTCTGGTCCGCGGGCGTCTCCTCGTCGCCGCCTGGGCTCATTTTACGCCGCTTCCAGTTGCCCTCGTCTTCATCTTGGTGTGATCTCTTGCCACTGTCATTTGTCTGCTGTAATATTTATATTCAGTTATTACATGGTCTGAAGGGTTGACAGTGAAATACAGTTCTCGTATGTTTCATTTGTTAACGGCACATGGATTGTAGGAAGATTATATTTAATACAGCAGCTGCATGAAGGGAATATTTACCACATTGCCACTCTTGTCGCAAAGCAATCGGTTGAAGAACTGGTGGTGGCGCCAGGTGCGCAGGTGCACTTCAGCAGTCTCTTCGCTGTCCAGCAGCTTGCGGCACAAAGTGCACTGGATGCACTTAAACTCACTCAGGAATGAACGGCCCACACCACGGTTTACGCTGTGGAGATGATTACATTATTAGTATTTAAATAAGAACATTTTACTGTTTTGTTGGTCGTGTGAGTAGTGTTGCTCAAGAGCTTCTGGGCCCTATCCTCAGGTTGGAAGAAATATTATTCGGTTTTCCTAATAAAATTCACAGTAATGTCTCAGAGTCTACATCTGTGTGTGTATAACGTAACTAGTAAATCGCGATTTCACTATGAGATACTCACTAATATATAATGTTATGTAAATATACGATGGTAAGTAGTGATAGCCGAGTGGTTTGAAATTCGACGTCACCCTCCTTAGACCGGGTTAAAATCCTAGCGCGCACCTCTTAAAAAATGTGCGTTTTAAGTTTAAATATCACTTGCTGTAATGGTGAAGGAAAACATCGTGAGGACACCTGCACATCTTAGAGTTCATTAAAAAAAAATAGTTCTCTAAGGCGTGTGGAGTCTGCCAACCCGTACTTGGCCAGCGTGGCAGACTATGGCCTTGCCCCTCCCATGCTGAGAGGAGACCCATGTTCCAGCAGTGGAACGATAAAAGAGTCGAAAAGAGAAAAAGAAAGAAATATACGATAACAAATAGTAATTGCACTGCGCCTGTAATCCCCCAAGAGTTAAGACTGGATTAGGTTTTACCATATATGACGTATTATATGGCCGATAATAGCAGACTTATTTATGAAAAGTGGTGCAAGCAAAAGCTTATTTGGTTACCTGTACACTGGCAACATTTCGTATGTGAAGTGACTCAAGTCATCACCCTCCTTGTAGTCCAACACAGTGTTCTCTCCGTCCAGGGGATGTTTGTTATCTTCAGCAGTTTCAGGCTTATCTTCTCCAGTTGGTTCAGCACTTTCATTCTTGTTTTCTCCATCTTCTACTTGCTCAGGATTCTATATTAGAAATAAAAACTGGGTAAAAGATGTCAATTCGCTTTTGACTAGTAATCATATATGATATAGTAATGGAATGTCAGTTTACTGAAAGGTAAACATTGTAAGTTGGAACGAATGCATTTTCTGTTACTTATCAGAGCATTTTTTTATGTACCAAAACTAAGAAATATTTAACAATCAGTGCTGCCTCCCTATGGTTTAAGAGGAAGTATCAGTGTGAAAAGAAAGACGACTTTTTTGTTTAAATACATAGTTTTGAGAATATTCCTACAAATTTTCAATACATTTTTTGGCTTAGAAATGTACGAAATTGGAGCCAAGCTTTGACGCTCTCATAGCCTTCTGTACGGCTAGCCGCGTCCGACCTTACTTCGTCTATACGGGCGCCAAAATGTATAACTCCGCGACCTCATGCGTGCCAGGTGGATCCGGGTATATCAACCAGTTATAAACGTGAAGTAGAAGTCAAAGGTGCTTCAACATTTCCTACGATGCTGCGAGAGCTATACTATTATAACTAATTTCATTGCATCTATACAAACTAATTTCATCGAGCCATATTTTCAGAAAAAATACCAAATTTTTCAGCCTGTCACACTGATATTCCGCCTTAAGGGACGTGGCGTGATGGTATAATAATAATAATAATGTGCTAACTGCTGCAGTAATACATTGAACAACTTACCGATTTAGTATCGGTGGCCATTTTGGCAGCAGCGCGCTTCCGGTCGCGTTCCACGCGCCAGCGCTGGCGATCGTCCCGTAGGTACATCTGCTCCATGTTCAGTGTGGAGATCAGCATCACTGACAAACATATCATAATTTGATCACCTCATGTGGATAATTTTAGTTACTGTATTATGCATCCAGATATATGCACCCTAACTAAAATTTAGATTATCCTACAGTTTTGTACAATTCATATTGTAATCCTACAATTTCTTACAACTTAATATTGTAATCCTACATTTATGCACAATTCATATGTATTCTTACATATGAATCTATACTTAACACTATACTTAACATCACACCTGTAATACCCGAAGAGGTTCCACCAGTTACTTTGACGTCCCACTATGGAATAGGTGGTGAGCCTATTGCCATACACCGGGCACATATCCAGACTCCAAGCCACTCCTAGAAAATCTAAATTAGAAAATTTAGTAGCCCCTGACCGGGAATCTAACCCAGGACCTCCCATTCGGCAGTCGCACTTGCAACCAACACGACCAATGAGGCAGTCACACATCCAACGAGGCATGTATTCCTACAGTTTTATACAAATCATGTTGTAATCCTATGGTTTTGCACATTTCATATTTTAATACTTAGCATGAATAAGTATTAGAATGATTTCAGTTGGCTTCAAAATGTAGTATCTTTTCTAGTTAAGACTGATGTGTACAAACTAACCTTCCGGCTTGGGCTTAGAGATCACATCCGACTTATCCTGCATGTTCCTTAAATGCTCGGCCGTCAGCCTGTGCTCGTCGAGCTCAATCCTCGTGGGCATCTCCTTGTGGCAGGACGTGCAAGTGGGATGCAGGTACTTTTTCAGCTTGCGGTGGCCGACGGTGGTGCGGTGGATGGCCCCATCGGCTGCATACAAGTCGCACATGGCGCAGTAGAAGTCGCGCGGCGGTTGCTGACCGGTTTTACGTGTGCGTTTCATCTCTCGGATCTAGAATATTTTGGTGTGTTAGTGAATGCCATTACATTGAGATCACTGGGTAGGCTAATTTGTCTATAAAATATCCAGTATCTATTACAGTTTGACCACAAGTAGCCATATCTTGCCATGGGTGCGAGGTCCCGAGGCGGGGAGCGGGGAGAAACAAAAGCATATGTATATGTAAATCAGCATATAACATCTCTAAACACAGAATAAATCTTATAATATTAGTTTCACATCTCCTTAATAATTTGACACATTGCATAGTTGACATTTGAGTGTATTCTTTAAATATGTATGTATCCCCAACATGTATGTTACATTATTTAAATGTTTTTTTCCAAATTATTTAATGGATCAAAAGGAAAATCAAATAAAAATGATATTTAAATGAGGCTGATTGTTTAGTGTCTTTTGGTCAAGTATTATTCACCTATGATACCTTAAATAATAATATGTGGATTATAATAATATTTGGATATTATCATAATTTACTTGAGACATGCTTTTTAAATCATTTTTGTAGTAAAACATTTATGTTTTTCATTATATTGAATACATCTGTATACAGTAATGCAGCCACAGAAAAACTGCATAGATAATAAAATATTCCATTTTAGCATACTTATTTTGTGTAGAGAGAAATATAAAGTATACTACTAACCTACACTTGCTTTTAAATTGTGCTATTTTTTAAAACTAATACATACAATTTTATCAAATGAAATTAAACATGATTTTTTAGCTATTAAGAAACAACAGATTTTACCTTGAACTCCTGCCTCATGGTATCAGCAGTGAGAGCATAACTCTCAGCTGTCTTCTGCATCATGATGGCGTGGGCTCGGCCACTCAAGTGGTTTTCAAATGACCTTCCATCCCACATGCTCTTGTTACATATATGACATTTAAGCAGCTGAGGGTTGATATCATCGTAACGGGTCTTGGGGTTTTCCTTCTTCTCTTCTGGCTTTCCAGCTTCAGTCTCAGCCTCTGGTTTCTCTTCCTCGCTAAATAAGACTTGGTGGATTAGGATAAGCTACTGAATGATTGGTAAGTTGTGCTCAAAAATTTTATTTGTGATTTATTGAAAGTATCTAAAGTTTGTAATTAATCAAACATTCCTTTTAGAGTTAACTTGTAAGTGTTAACAGGGATTTCTCTACTTTCATTGTCCATAGAGAATGAAAATGAAATAAAGTTTTCAAAAATCAGTTCTGGTTTTTTTTTAAATCTTACCCCCTTTTAGGAATTGAAGTTACATTTAATAAAATCAACACATGTGCAGTAATGACCATCCATCTTTAGTTTCTTTGTATATGGTAGATTACTTTTTAATGTTTAAGATTGTCTTTTAAATGTTATTCCAATATGTATACCAATACAACCTCACTCATATAGTATATTTTTAGTATGAAATTCGAAAACGTATATGTATATGGAGATTGGTGCTAGCATAAGGTTGTTTGCTGTTAAGAAGATAAGTGTATGTCATCAATGTACTTACTTCAATTGTAAAGTGAAAATTGCATACTAAATCTTTATAGCTCGGTAATTAATAAACTCGGACCACCCCAGTAACCTTTGGGATGTACACAGAATTCAAGTTGCAAACACATATAATACATGGTTTCCAAAGACAGTCATGTACACAATCTCAGGATGTACAAGCAAGAAGAATCACAGAGCACTGGTTCGAAATAGATTAGATTTTCGAAAAGTTAAATGTGCTCCAGCTAACATATAAATACATGTGTTAACAAAAAATTCAAAATGAAACTTATTCACTAAACAAATAAGATTCAATTTAATAAAAAATACTAAAATTGTCTGTTGGACAGCAATTGAAGACTCGTCTGTTATGTAATAACTTGTTTGAGTTTAAGAAGATGAAAATGTTCGGATCGTCACACCCCCGACAGTGGGGGACGGTAGAGCGATAGGGCTAACAACGCCGGTGAACGCAACGGTGTGAGGGCGACTGCAGCTGCAACAGTCTTAGACAATCGGTGTCACCACCGGAAGGAAACGAATTTGGGTTCCTTACCTCTCTTTGGCATTGTTAGCCTTAGAATCGGCATCCTTTTTCGGGGAGCTCTTGTTATGTTGCCTTTGCCCATCATGGGGTCTGAACGGCTTACGATTTGTGTTGATACGCTCACCAGCGCGATTGTAATTTCCCGTACGCCGGAAATTACCTTGATTGCCCATCTAAAGGGAATTGACAATGGGTTAGTACGGAAGCCGGCCAGCCTTTTAGGCCACTGAGGGCAAGCTGAAAACTGAACATTGTACTTTACCGACCGCATCACAATTTTGATGAATGCACAAAATCTCCGGCCATTAAAGTTAAGCCGCACAAATTATGCACACATAGAAGACATATGATTTAATTTTTTGTTTAACAGAAGAAGAGCACTTTTTTAAAGTTTAGAAACGAATCTCAGGGAGATTCTCATATCACTGGGACAGCTATAATACATGTTCATAAGCAAAATGCCCTTCATGACATGAATAACAATTTGAACTTGGAATTATATAAATAGTGGGAAGTGGGAGCTATTTCTTTTATGACAAGGTTTCTTGAGAAGCTATAGAATTTTCTAACTTCACATTGGTATTGAACTTTGTTGAGACATTTTTGTTGAGACATTTTGTTTTACATTTTATTTTGTTTACTTACCCGATTGGGCCCATAGCCACGATCATACCGACCCATGTTGGGACCGAAATCACGTCGGATGGGCATGTCTAGGAGAGATGGAACAGGGTTTGGGCGGGGTTGAAGCAGATTGATGATGTTGCTGGCCAGAGCCAGGGTGGCTTCAGTGGAGCCGCCGGAGAGAGGCAGCAAATTGGGCATACCGCCACCAGGACCTCCGCCTTGCCACGGCGACACGCCGCTACGACCAAAGTTCTTCGGGCCGCGGTCGTTGCGCGGGAAGTCCATGCGGCGGTTGCCTCCTGGGGGTCTTCTGTTGTTCATCTTGTACTGTTTGTGTAAAGTTTTAGTGTTTACCTTCAGATTGATATTAAAGATTTCCAAACACAGAAATAAACATTCTGTTGTTCACTATACTTTGAAACTATGTAATGCCTATATGGCCGTATAGTCATTACAAGTACATAACAACCTATATACCACATCACATTGTATACCCCACATAATACATATTAATAGTTTGTTCAAACAATTCTATTCAAGTGACTAAAAATAATGGCACACTACAAATATTTTCAAATGGTATCTTGATGGGGGTGGTTTTTGCGTAAAAACCACATGGTTTACATGTATAATATAAATGTCACTTTCATGTCAGTTTGATGCTGGTTTTTGTTCGGGTGATATTAAAAAAACTGCCTCATACAACTGAGATCCTCTTTGGTTGTGTTAGTTGCAAGTGTAACTGCAGATCAGATAGTCCTGGGTTCAAATCCCCAGTTGGGCACTATCAGATTTTTTGAAATTGTATTTTCTAGTACTGGCTCGAATTGTGGAAATGTGCCCAATGTTTGGCAGGAGGCTCACATTTAATCCATAGTGAGAAGTATGATGGTAATATAGTAACTGGTGAAACATCAGACTATACCACATTCCTCTACCTACTACTTGCGGGATTACTGGTGTGAAGGTATGTTTTAATATTTAAAATATTATTCACATGGGTGAGCTTTCTGTGCGTGGGTTCTAACACATTACTGCAGCTGATCTGGTCAGTATATTAGTATGTAATACCTATCACATATTGTTATCACTCCTCTTCATGCCCCTGCAGGGGTGACAGACACAATGTTTACTTTATATCTATCATACATAACATCACACTTATAACCCAGGAAGAGGCAGGCAGAGGAGTGTAGTACGGTCTCATGCTTTACTCAATATGTTTATTTACCACTTGGAATATGTGGTAGCCTATTGTCTTACATCAGGTACTAGACTAACTAGACTTCAAGCCATTACCAGTAATTTCTACTAGAAATTCCACATTAAAATAGCCTATAGGACCTGGCATTTAAATCTGGAACCTTTCAATCAGCAATCATGTTCACAACAACTTAACCAATGAGGCTTTATCTATTGCTTAACATTAGTTGGATATAGCATGAACCCATTCTAAGGGTAAAGTGTATACTGAGACAGGTGGAAGTCCTTAAGCTCTATCTTCCCTTATATGGAATAGGTGTGCCATTATGTATGAATATATAATATATATGACAGAGTATTAGTGGTATGTGTAAGTTAATCCTACAATCACATATACCTTATTTATTTATTTATTTATTTAACAATTTTTGTACACAAAACAATCAATAGAACAAAATAATACAGAAGAGATGTTGTAGAAGAGATGTGAGATTCAATAATATATGAAAAAACCAAAGTTTAATAATATCAACTCGGACGTCGATCGTGTGATTTGGCTTACTCTATCGCAAATTGTCTGACCGCTACTACAATATCATGCATAATGTAACAATTCAGTAGTAATTGGTCTTTAAACTACATTATGCATTACAATTACGTTACCCGTTCAAGTGGTCACCATTACGTACGTACCGTTTTGCGTCCAACCTCGACATTGTAAAATCTATTGTTAATTGGCAATTTAAACGGTATATTTCATCATGGAAATCGGAAAATATCAGTTTCATAATATGTACTGGCATTTCCTTGCACTGTAGGTTAACTAGCTTATTCTGAAATAATACCTATGATTGAGCGTCAGACGCTGACCTATCAATGCTTACGTCATTAAAAGTCTATAAGAGATATAATAATAGTATGTGAAAATTTTAATGTGTGATTAGGGGAATTTTCTGCCAAAATTAAATAAATAAATAAACATCTTGGGACATCACCACACGTGACCATTTGATTTCAAGGTAGGCAGAGCTTGTGTTATGGTAATCCGACTGCTGAAAATTTACATGTATACATACAGATAAATAAATACTTATATAGGTAGATACTTTATAACGTAACTGGTAACGTACGCACAAGTACAATACGTAACTAGTACAATGTGGGAGTGTACTACACTCATCTGGCTACCTCTTCGGGATTATAGGCATAATGTTACGTACGTAGATACCTTATTTTTTTTATTTTTGTATTTTGGAATCAAATAAATATTTTAATCAAATACAATATTCTTCACCATGCGACTTCGATTTGACTTAAAATTCCTATAGTTATAACTAAGGATAGCTTCACAAACCAAAAAATCTTGCTGTTACTATAATAATATAGTATATGTTACAAAATGCTACAGATACAATTATATTGTTTGGTGTTGCCAGGTCAGCGGTGCCAAATGGCAGTACGCAGCGCGTGCTGCGGTCATGACTATGATGGGATCCTTCGGAGGAGGGTGTTTTGGTTTAATGTTAGTGACTATTGTTATTAATATTATCTGTTCTATATTATCATAAACTGTTACCACCATAAGGATAAGTATTATTACTATGGCCATTTAGTATTTTTTTATTAATAACAAGGCAATATGACTCTTTTTGAAGTTCTGTTCATATAGAGTAGTAGTCGTCGGTTTATTGCTAAGTCATAAGTTATAATAAAGGAAATTACCTTATAAAAGTCATACATAAGTTATAATAAAGGAAATTACCTATAGACAAAAGGACATTCAACGGTGAAAGATAAAATACAGAACAGGTACCGCGATTGTATACGCGTGGAAATTGAAATATTCCCTGCCTTCATGACTTGACTCGTGTGAAGGATATTTCAAACAGTGTGGCCAAAGGGTTTTACCCCTAAATTTAAGGGAAAAATAATTGCATAAGGGTTTTTTAGGGAGACAAAATTCTGTTTCAAACCTGTGTTATTATTTTTTATAATAATGTTTAAATGACAATTTAGGGACTTGAAATTGAAATTTAGGGATTCTACTTCTTAGGGGTAAAAAAAAATTGCGTTGGCGACACTGATTTAAAAGTATCCATAGAATCTATCGTTAATATTTACCCTTTATATATTTTTACAGCAAACATTTTATTTTTTATTACTTTTGTATTTTATTACTATAGTTTTATGTATTCAGCTATATCTATAACACGAACTTAATTAATAAATTACATAAACAGGTTCACCATGATAAAGAACAAGGGCCGAGCTGACGTGATGGTGCTCATAAACAGCGTGTTAGGAGCTCTCGTGTCCATAACAGGTTACTATTTCACACAACTTTAAAATCACATGGATAAATAGAAAACTCTTTATTTACACACGGACACAATACCTAAACATAAACATTAAATTTTTCATCAACAGCCTCTGCGTCTTTGGTAAAAGATTTATGACACAGTATCTCTTAAACTGCGTCGCTTGGGACACAAAATGAAAATATGGCCGCTTTTCCATTAAGCATTTACTTAAACCAATGAAGTGTAATGTTTTTTTATTAACTTCTTTCTTGACAGCCAGTTTTTTCATCAATCAATATCAGCTGGTAGTGATCATGGGCTTTGTATAATTAAGTTACGGCGATGTAATTAAACCATTTTTTGATTTGTTTTTTTTCTTGGCTGCCAGTTTTTTACCTTTTAGTTTGTAAATACAAACGTGTGTGCTTTAACTCGCCAGCGGGTTGCTTCCTGTACCGTGCGTGGGAGGCGATTCTGATCGGGATGATTGGTGCTGCGATATCGTCCATCAGCGCCACGTTGTTCGACAAGCTACACGTGGACGATCCTGTTGGAGCGTCTGCTGTGCACGGCGCCTGTGGGTTTTGGGGTGAGGATAAAATTTCATTGACTTGCTACTCTCCGCTAATGATAGACATCGATTAGGTATTACCTACACCATTTTATTTTGCCTTATCCATCATCATCAAGCCTTTACCGCTTCTCTAACTAATACGGATCTCTTCTCAGAATAACACGGATTATCGTATTCTTACTTTCAGGAGTCATTGCAGTCGGTCTCTTCGCCGACAACCCCATTCCGATGGAAACTACTAATGGACGGTCAGGACTATTTAAAGGTCTGTAAATAATAAAATATCTTCGAACCGACTTCTTTCAATCACCAAAAAGATTACTTAACCGCGATGACAAGTCTAAACTTACATATTATATACCTACATTTTGGAGGATAAATAAAAAAAAAACTCAAATATATAAAAATAACATAACACAAAAACATTTCTAACTATTATACTTTAACATCCATTTTGTTTAATTCAATATTTAAGCCCAATTCTTATACAGGTAATTGTTTGCAAAAAAGATTTTTATATATTTGTATGTTTTCGTTCAAATATATTGCAATTTTCCGTTCATTCATTCATTCAAACATATTGTATATATTCAAACATATTCATTATTCTCCCCGCAGGCGGTGGCTGGTACCTACTCGGTGTTCAGACTCTCATGGGAATATGTTTGACGGCATGGGGGGCGTTGATCACCATGGCGTTGTTATGGCTGATAGATAGAGCAATGGCAATACGTATGGATCCGTACGAGGAACTGCTTGGCGCTGACTTGACTGAACATAAAATACGCCATGGACAGGTCAGTGCTACAGATATGGATACGAGTATGTCTTAGTAGAAATATCCTTTAATTTAAGTGCTTTAAAAGGGACCCTGTAGGAATCATACACTAATAAGGATTCAAATTAAACGACGCTAGATCACTCCAATACTTGTAAAGATATAATCACATTACGATCCACTGATAGAAAAAAACATTTTTCTAAAGTCACTTTATTGATTAGTCATCTGCTGTTGTTTATTAACTAATTATATAATTGTGTGATATACGATATAGGTACTGTAACTATGTAGATATAGTACATATAAATACCAAAATATCTCGGGACATCTCCACACACCACACACGGTCATCTGATCCCAAACTAAGCGGCAAGAGAGCTTGTGGTATGGTAACCAGATGGCTGATAAACTACATATATACATGTAAATATAAACTTAAGTAGATATTTTTTTAGATTATTTT
>DWFO01001982.1:0-14584 GCA_018246595.1 Mimoniades nurscia nurscia | reverse complement strand
ACTCCGAACCACTACTAGAAAATCTAAATTAGAAAATTTTGTAGTGTTCGACCCGGGAATCGAACCCGGGACCTCCCAGTCGCACTTGCAACAAACACGGCCAACGAGGCAGTGTATTTTAGTACACAAAATAAAACCCATATGTGTTTAATTCTTTACACATCGCTCATGACGTCACGTGCGTGACGGTTGAGGGATATCGCTCGCAATATTGCGAACGGCGTTAGAAATTCAAAATGAAAAACTGAAAAACTGAAAATAAAACACAGAAATAAAGTGTGCAGATTTTTAAACGGATTTTCTCGTAAATGGAAACACGATAAATACTTCGTGTAACGTTTAACTTTTTTTGCGATAATTAATGTTTGTTAAACGTGTTAAAATGGATTTATATTCAAGTATACCTACATTATAAAGAACCTCTACACATTTTTATAAAAAAAATATCTTACTTTTCACGCGTACGTTGGAGGACATTGTCATTCACGTCAATGAAAATTGTATCAGATAGTGGAATAGTTTGCTGTAGCAAACTGTTTTAAAATAGTGAGGAATTATATAAAATATTAATGATATCACGTGAACTAATAGAGTTATTAACTTAAGTATTTTAATTTATAAATCACGGCGCAAACAACAAGCTTTGCAAATAAATGAAAGGTGAGTTAAAACGACAGCTCGCGAGTTGCGAGCATACTTTAGAAAAGTGTCGCTGTTGAAAATTAATTCTGTTTCAACAGTTTTAAACGTGCACAATGAAATTCTACTAGCGAGCCCCACGGTGAGCGAGTGACTGAACAGGACTCAACTTATATATATTTTTACAAAATGATTATTCAACAAGGAGAAAAAAGAACACTAGATATTGGCTAAGCTCAGTCCAGAGCATGTGTTACCAATATTAATAAATATAAATTCTGGTGAAACATATTCAGGAATGTAACTGGTAGATCCTTAGTATGATAAATAAGCCCGCCCTTATAGTAAACTAAGCATGGAAATATCTAGAAAGGGGTAACAATTAATCTTACAAATGTATTTTACATCTATAGTTTCATAACGCTTCAACCTTGTATTCGACGTAACATACGTATTTTTTAAAATACAATCACAAAAGTTCAAAGTTAGAATTTTTAGTATTGCTAATTTATTCTGTTAAAAAGACGCTTAAAATATGTCCTACATTTCTTTCAGTACTGGTGTCTCTAAAATCTAAACGTAAGGTACTTAAGGTGCACCACCGATTTGTTGTTCTGCAATTTTAAATGTTCTCTTGAGGAATGTTCTGGGCGAGCGTTATATACGTTTCACTTTCTGCTCTGACCGTACCGCCTTCGTTTAATGTAACCAGTTTACATTTTGTTACGTGTGCAGGCTATTTTTAATGGAATTTTCGAGAGAAAAGAATGAGTCCGCGGTTTGCTTTGGCGTCCTTGTGTACGTGTCGGAATTTTAAGCGAGTACTATTGTAAATAGTTCATGACGTGGTAGAGTAGCATTATTTATTTATTTATTTAGGGAATTTATTCATAGTGCAAACAATGTGCATCCATTCGTCCTCCACGTGTTAATTCTAAATCTTGGCTAGGCACTTGATATTGAATGTACCGGAGAAAAACGAATTTATTTTTAGATTTATTCAACGATTAATGTGAATAAGATATACTGGGATTAATTAATGTTAACTCATTAATATAGGAAATTTCGGTGCAACGTGATATAATTTACGTAGCAATAACTAATTTAAAAACGGGTCAAAATAATTTTCCCCGGATAACAGTTTTTGAAAAGAGTAAAAATCATTAGAATTCTTGGGACTCCTGAGAGTGTAGTATGCAACGATCGTGTTTAATTCGTGAAATAAAACTAACGAATGCCCGGTATTTCTCTGACGGTAACGTTCCTGGAAACATTTCTGGAAAATATATTTCTGGAAAATATATATAGAATTATATTTGTTAGATCGCAAAGAGCTCTATTCTTTAATTTTCCATTTGTAAAACTTCTACATATATCGTTTATCTATTTTTTTTGTTCATATTTAAGAATCCTCAGATGTAGATAATCAACAACATGTACAAGAGCAATTTAATAAATTCAGTGAGGAACTTCAAGGAATATAATGAAACTATAGACCATTTCTCTCTGCAAAATAGCTAAATTTATGTATATTGAAATCCCTTACAAGACTACGTACTAGTATTATAATATAAGCGTTAATACATAGCTGACATAATGTTGTAAACTTCGTAAGCAAAACCACGGTATAACAATATCAACAAAGTTTGTATACACTTCGAATTTTCTCTTAAACTATTCAGGAACTTGAGAGCCGAGTCGAAAGTAGTTTAGCGGGGCGTCCAATCTCTAAACCAATTAACTGTAGAGTTGTCTAAACATTGTCAACGACAACAATATTATCTTGGGCTAAATTAAACTAGACTCTAACTCGATCAAGATTAATCTGCATTCGGGTTGTTTAATAAGGGTTCAGCTATGTACGCAATAAAATTATTCACTCGCACATTTTCAACCATATTATATTTTAAACAACAATACGCCGGTTAAATTTACTAGCAAAGTTACAGTTGAAGTGGATTTTTGTTCGAACAGCTTCGTAGTGCTGACTTGTTGACATACTTACAAGTAGGTCACCTTAGATGTATATCTCAGAAGAATCGTCCAATACGGTAATTGTAAATTACGTTTGGTTTAAATCCAACGCGTATTTTTCATTGGAATAGAATGTTTTTAATTGTTCTTAAAAAGGCCAATGTGTGAATAGAGCTGCAGGCACAAGTTGGATATGGTAAGGCGAGGACAGGGTCCGAGAGTGCTCTTTGTGGGAGTAAAGGATTGAGACATGATGATGATGATCATAGTATAAAGGCCAATATCCATCAAAGTCTTACACAATTTATTTTAAAACGTAAAGCTTGACTTTATGGAATATATCAAAAATTGTACCATCAAATTAACTTCGAAACGTAAAATCACTCCTGTAACCCTCGAACAGGTAGGTAGTCGAGTCTAGTAAACTATTAAATTCCCACGTTTCACCAGTTACGATTACTTCTCACTATGGAGTAAATGTTGAGCCTATTGACATACATATACAGGGCACATATCCAAACTCCTAGCCACTACTAGAAAATCTAAGTCAGAAAAATCCAATGGTGCTTGACCCGAGATTTGAATCCAGGACCTCTCGATCGGCAGCAGCGCTTCCAACCAACACGACCTACGATGCAGCAGTCAGCGCAGCAGTTGCATTAACGTCAGTAACTAAATTGGTATCCCAGTCCAGTTCCATACTAAACAATTCCATGTTATGCAAACAAGCGCGTGACTAATGCAATTAAAACTATAATAATCGAACTAGAGCAGCAGAGGACGCGAGAAAATTAGCGAATAACTCGATAACTGCAAAGTTTGTCGACTAATTAATTAATTATAAAGCGGTCCCCAATCTTGTCGCCGCAGATCTGATTACGGTCCCTTGTCTGGAGTACTCGTTTCACTAAAACAAAAAAGCGATTATATTATAACAGCCACCTGTACCGGTACATATATTTTATGTATATAATTATAGTAATGCCTACTGTTTCCGTTAGAGTATAAATATACATAATTGAATGTCTAAAAATTGATTTTGTAAGAACTTTTTGTGTTATAGTACTATCTGTTGGTTTCAACAATGTATAACCTTACCATTAGGTAATTACTGTAATTTTTAATTCCATCAATTTTAACACGACCCTCCTGGACCTTGATTTAAGCAATCCATACTAGCATGAGAGGAGTAACAAATTATCAGAAGTCATTAATGACTACTGCTAGTAATAGAAAGTAGCTGGTTAACTAAAATATTTGGTAAAAAAAAAACGTAACATCAAAACAGTAATCCCCGATGAGGTAGGCAGAGGAGTGTATTGAACTCACATCTACAACAGTTACTCTTACGCAGCAACGTACTATAATGGAAAAAATTTAATTAGTAGGCAACAAAAATAGTAAATGAAAAGCATCTACATATGTATGTAATATAATCAAATAGATTAATTATCATTAGAAAAGAAAGGTGTATTATTAAATTTACTCAGAGTGTAGTAATGCCTTTGATGTCATAGGCACGTATGTCTGTATGCTACTCTTGCGTGCTACTAACATAACAGAAATTTGACATCTCTGTTCATGAAAAGTGTTAAATTAAAAGTATTGGATTAAAGCAATAGAAAACAATCCTTATCTACAGTGTTCCTTAGAATAACACAATGTGGACATTTGCCAGCTAATTGAAAACGTACACAGGGCCTTCAATCTTTACATAAGTGATTTGATTATGCTCCCGATACTATAAGACACCTGTTGCACGCTACCAAGTAACCATTTGAGATATCACGGAAAATCTAGCAATTCTAAAAAAAAGAAATTATATTGCATATAAATTCTTTTTTTATAAATATATATATATATATGTATTTAATACTTCTGTATTATTTATATTTATGTATGTATGTTTATTTTTTTCCACTGTGAGAACATGGGTCTCCTCGCAGAATGAGAATGCGTGGCAGACTATGGCCTTATAGTCTGCCACGCTAAGTGCGGGTTGACAGACTTCACAAGTCTTAAAGAACATATTTATTTATATTTTTTTTTACTTATTTATATTATAATTTTGCTTAGTCTAGTATTAGCAAGCCAGTATGTATTCTGTACGGTATATTGTTACTTGATTAAAATTGCACACAGGTAAGAGGAGCTTCCTATACTAGAGGTTTATACATATAAACTTACCACTCATACTCATTATCATAAAAAAAAAGTAACTTCACGCCTGTAATCCCCGAAGAGGTAGGCAATTATCATGTTATATGTATTTCTACAACAGGTGACTATAAAACTTTTTTTTTGTTTTTTCTTTAATCAATTGTAGATTGGCAGAATTTTCACATATTAAATAACATTGTAAAAACTTTACGGTCTGCAGGTTGCTTCGGGATATTTTCTTTCATCGTTAAATTAAGTGCTTTTAATATTAAAACGCTCAATATTTTCAAAACGAACGCGCCTGGATTTAAACCTAGAACCCTCAGAATAGGCGTCGGGAATCTGAACCATTACGCTATCAAACACGTGCTGCTGGTATTATATATTTTATTAGAACTAAGTAGTCTTGGTCTTTACTAGTTAATTACTAGTAGCTTCGCTTACGATGGTGAAACAATAGTATACCAGTAGACTCCCTTTTGTCAAATAGACTCCCCGATGAATTAGAATTAGACTTTAACAAAGGAAAGCCACCAGCTTCTTTCTGCCCTTTCTTATCCCTTTACTGCCTTTTCCTGGCCCTTTAATATCAACGCCTTTGGGCACACAACGATTAAAAGTTTGAATTGAGTAATTAAATTGAAAGACATTGCAGTGTTATCTTCGTATTTCCCAAGTAATTAAGGTCAGTGTTTGAGTGCGAAAGAAAAAGTTTTGTGCGGGGGAAGTTGCGGGAATTCAATTTTAATTAAATTTAATGTAATTTGATTTACAATAGAAATAATTAAGATCTTAATTTTACTTTTTGAGGACATTTTTATCGAACTTAAAAGCTGAACGGTTTTCGGGAAGGCGGAGGGGGATGGAGGTAAAAGCTGGAAGGGTGGTACATTCTTGCCATATTTCACGTGTTCCACTTCAGGTCAATTAGAAAGTCTCTGTTAGCTTTAACGACAAATTTTATATAAAAATTTAATAATTTATAACTTAGTTAAAACTTAGTGTATTTTAATATGTTAAACGATCGATTGACTCTTGAAGAATTTTAATCCGGTACAAAACAATGCAAGCAATCACTCTCACTTAGAAAGTAGGATAGGAAATAAAGTCTTCCGGTTTTGCTTCTTGTAAATTGTATTGGATTGTTTATTCTAAAATGGAATGGAATATAAAAAGTTAAGATGCGTAAGAAACGAAGTCATTATCAGTGTTTTCTTATCCGGCTTGAAACTCGTTTTAGAGGTAAAGGGGGAAATTTGTAATTCGTTGTGAAGGGCGGACGTGCCAACAATAGACGTAATATTGAAGGTATTACAAATAATTCCGTTAAGTCTCGCAGTAGAAATCCGTGTATAAAAGTAAATTTGTAGTAAACATTTAGGTAGTATTGACTTGATTAGGTTTTATGACAGCTATTTATTTGGAAACCGAGTATTTAGAAGATAATTTTATTATAATTCTACTTGAATGCAAAGGCGAAAGACGATTTTTTGGACTATGGTCAGTAAAAATCCTAAAAATCCTCCTACTCAATGCTAATTAAACGTAATAAAAGTAATAAGTAAATCCACGAATAAAACATAATTTAGATTTGCCTCCAGTACATAGTTTAATTAGAAACTTATATGTACGTTTTTAGCGATTTAAATAACAAAAGAACATTAATATTAAAAAATATCACGTTATAATAGTAAAACAAAATTGCAGACGTTAAAAACATTTTTTTCAAAATAAGATGCAGTATCTGTCTTTTTTAAGTAGATATTTTTTTTTATTTTGCAAGTCGCACATTCATAGTATTGCCTAAAGGGTAGGAAAAGTCATAAAGCGCGCTTGATTGAATTTTCCCCGACTCCTGCCGACGCGAAGTTGACAACAATTATTGGAAATGTCCCTCTTTCATGAATAATTTCGCTCCTAACAAATTGTGCGCTTGAGTGTTTGGACAATTACTGGCATTCCGATCAAATTTGACGATATTACTGTAGATATTTTGTAGAAGATATTTACTTACTTCCAAAGTCTTGAGATTTTACCGTAATTCATAAATTTATATTGATTTGTATTTTGTAAACACGTCATCTGATTGCCAACAATACTTACGTTAGGTGTAGAAAATGGACAATCAATAAGCTGTAACAAATTTAATACAGGAATTATGATACTTTAGGTCATTGTAAATGGAAGTTTAAACCGAACATCTAACGTGACATCACGCCTGTTAGCCCCGAAGAGGTAGGCAGAGCAGTGTAGAACAGTCCCACATTCCACCAGTTACGTTTACGTCGCACTATGGAATAGGTGGTGAGCCTATACACATTCAGACTCAGCCAGTACCAGAATATCAGAATTAGAAAAATCTTATGTACGGTGTAATAAATGTAGCCACGATCAATTACACGACCTTCCTCACGACAAAAAATGTGGTTGAAAAGATCTTACTTAGTTAAATTGTACGAGTAAGTAAGATTGCCAGAATAATATTATAAAGAATTTCTTTTGTGTCATAGCTGTTATGTTCATCTGCTTAAAAAAGTATATCATAATTCGCATGTTATTACGTATTAATAACGTGATACTGAATAATGATTATAACCTCGTCAAACTCGTACGCTTAAGTTGGTGAAGTGATCAAGATAGGTGAGGAAACTTGTAAATTGATAGTTTGAGTTTTATTAAGGTCAGCAACGAAGCATAAGTACAAATTGTAGTTACAAGTTTAAGTTAATATATCTACATTTTTTTAAATAAAATTACGCAAGTTCATTGTACGCAAGTAGTTCATTTTATCATTTTAATGGATTAAAAATTTCACTTAATTTTGGTATAAGATAGCAATATAAAACGAGCAATATGAAGATTCTAAGATGTTATTAGATATTATTATTACTGCTACTCGCTTACAAACATAAGTCGTAAGTTGTACGCACTGCGTTTATTAAGGGTTTAGTGGTACCATAAGATTAAATTTTTACAAACTTTCCTTCAAAAATCACTTATACATACACAATACATCTATCGTATTAATACTTTGTAGTTAATATCAGTACCGTAATTACAAGTAACACCTGAATCGGTCCTCGAAAAACAGCCGTAACATTCAATATGAAAATACGTAGGCAATACGACAAATTATACGTACGATACGGATAAACAACATGACATCGGTATTTGTTCACAGAACAATCAAACAACAAACCCTTTATAACAGATATAGCAATAAATTATTGTGAATTATGAAACACTTATTAGTTTCTTTGAGCCCGACATAGTATGATACATACATGTATAATGTTTAAGCCCGTTGGTGCAGTGGTTAGTGAACTTGAATGTTGCGCCGGGGGTCGTGGATTGTGTGATGAGCACAAGTATGTATTTGTTGTCTGGGTGTGAAACACAATTTAAAAAAAATATCTATTTAAGTATGTGTTTATGTATATATATGTAGTTTATCAGCCATCTAGTTACCATACCATGGAGATGTCCCGAGATATTATTATTATATTATTATTATGTATAATACGGATAGTTTTAGGTGTAGGTAAGATTTATATTTCATACAGAAAGTTTTTGTTATATATCATCATGTTGATAGATCTATAGACAGAAAACACCGTGTCCCAAATATTTTTACGGACCTGATGTGCTTATTCTACATATATTCATCACTTTATATAGGTACATACGAGTACATACCTACATGTGCACGTTTCAGTCTTCTAGTTCACCCAACAACTACTATTTGACCTATTCACTTAAGAGAGATACGTATAGGTATCCATCATTACATACATATCTTCACGCCCGGTCCCTCATGAAGTAGGCCGAGAGCACCAAGTGCCAAATATTCATCATCAGCTATTCGCTCAACATGTTCGAATCATTGCAGCATGCCCTTTCTTATTTCTACACTAATACTCTCTCACAAAGCATCTTATTTATATCAGAATTATGAACGTGTTCGGCGAGTGTCAAGCCGCATATACGACGCAACGGCCTCATCTCGACCGTATTTATTCCACATTCATCCCCTTTCTTACATACCAAACTCACGCTCCCGCATCGGATAAGCATGGAGTTGTGTATTGCCAATAGAGCTGGCTGGCTCAAAAATTGGCAACTCAGTAGCTTACCCAACACTCCATTCACACTATTTTCTGCATTAACTTTTCTGTCTATGGCAGTTGTGTACCTGCCGTTTTGCTGAAAGCACATCCAGAATATACCTACAATTTCATCCACTTGTTTCAGCACCACATTATCAACCACTCTTCAACAATAATTTCCTCATTTTTTTCATTTGTCATTTTATATAAAAGATATTAATACAAAATTTATATTAAGTGATCATTCTGATTGTCATTGTTTTTTCAGTTTTATTTCGTAGTACCGTCATATCAGAGTCTCGCGCGAAGATAAATACACGGCGTACAATGTTATGTTAATGACGTACGGGGCAAAATGTTATACATTACATTCGTAACTTTATGAGGTGCTGCGAATGATATCGTCTGTGTACTTTATTAAATGTTTAAACACTTTTTGTAACGGAATTTTCAATATGAACACAACATCTGTTTTCGTAAATTTCGTACCTACTACATTGTAAATAATTCGCAGAATCTTTTTTACTAACCCATTCCTCGTTCTAGGGTTGGACATGGGTCTGCCGTTACAGTGAGAAGTGTTAGGTTGGAGTCCACCACGTTGGCCATGAACGTGACAGACGACACTTATGTTAGAGTAATTTAAGGATACTTTTCTTACCTTGTTGTTTTATAAATTTTTTTTGTTAACTAATAAAGAAATTGTTATTTAATCGAGCACTCGCGGATTGGGGTATAAAATTTTTATCATCTGAGTTATCATTGATTAATGTAATCAACTGTAATTTAGAAAAATGTCTAACTCGTAACTACGTTAATGTTAATTCAGCTTTGAATTTGGTTTAATTAAAACATCATAAAGGCAACGCAATGGCAATCTAATCTACATAAGATAAGTCACTTATTGTAATCTATCAAGTTTTTTTTTTATAAATTGCAAAATTTATCACGAAAGGTAAGCAACATAAGCGCTCGTAAGATTAGTAGAGGTAAGCAAGAAACAGCTAAATGTTTACAAGATAAGTGGTCGTTGCTGCATAGCTTCAAGATTTCAAGGTTATCATCATTAGGGTAAAGACTGATTGCATGATATTGAAAAATATGTCACGAACAATTTTCATTAATAGAGCCGCCGCTGTAATCTTATGTAAATCGTTGACAATACAATTTAAAGCCGACAAGCTCCACGCAACGGTGGTACGTGACGTAAATCACGATAACGGCCGCTGTCGTTAATAATAACGACAACAGTTACGACAAAACTGAGCGAGTGTTTCAGAATTACGCGCGCGCGTAATGCTTCGCATCGATCGTAACACACCGTGTTGACGCGATAATGATGATCATTACGACATGTTTCATCGCCAACGTATTACTAACAGGTGAATTTCAATTATATACGTCTTCAATATGTGTTATGGAGAGACCAAGAGCATCTGTGATAGAGGCCTCTCGCTGCAGCCTCGGACTTTGTTGTAGCTGTTACAAATGTCTCGTGCAAATGGCTGTTATAAAAATTATTACCAGATGTTATGTATATGTACCGCTATACCTTATTCCACAAAATTACGGACTCGACGGTGATTATAATTCAATCGGTTGTATTGCTCGCTTATCACAGTTTACTAATCCGTATTTGAGTGCTGCGGTTAAGTGAACTCTCAATTTCTATACAAGCAAAGAGTACATCTACAAACGTCTATTTAATTATTGTTCTCAAATTTTAATCATAATTTGTTTTGTACAAATGTACAATGTACAATACAAATGGCTACGGTAATTTTTGGCAACACGATGTTAAAAAATCCCGTGTATATACAAGAAGTCAAAATTTTCTTATAATTACCATCTTCATTGTAGTAAACTTCTTTCTCGTTACATGGTTTGATAAGGATCTTCTAAAATTTAATTTTAAAGATTTAGTCTACTACATAGACAAAGTGTGGTCAGCTAACTTCACATCTCTTAGATAATCTTATGACGAGCCTATCTTTTCGCTGTTATAACAAGACATATTTGATCATAAATTCAAAATGTATATCTTCGTAAAAAAGTAAGATGTGTGCAAAAATTTGTATAGAAAACTGCAAAGTGGAAAGCTGAAATCTATGGAACCCAATTATCACTGCGTAACTGCTTAACTTATGAAGATAGTAGCGAAGTCTTAGTACGTGAACATTTAATAATTTAATAAATGATTACTACTTTCAACTCGCGGAAGGTATTATGCAGATTGGTCGCAGTGAATCACCCCAGTGTCGCCGTTTGAAACTCTTACGCCTTTTAATCCGAGCGCCGCACTGCATACCGTAGTAAATTTTTGAATAATTATTAAATCCGCTTTCTTCGAATTGGACCGTACTGCAACAATAAGATAAATTTTACAATAAATTCTTAATTTCCAAGTATACAGGCAAAATAAGAAAAAAAAAGTATTTAATCTGTTCATTTGCATACTGGATATTAATAGCTTAAACGTTTTTATCGCGTAAGACTTTTATTAAAACTTGAATAGAGAAAAAATTGTAATTTCCTTCTTTGTATTGATGATTACGAAGTTTACACTCATTGACTTTAAGCGAAAAAAGTAATATGACGTAACATCACGCCTGAAATCCCCGAAGAGGTAGGCAGAGTAGTGTAATTAGCACTGCCGTGTTTCACCAGTTGCTTTTACGATCCACTGTGGAATTCTTAGGTGTTGGAATATTGCCATACACCGGGAAAATATCCAGACTCCGAGCAACTACTAGAAATTCTAACTTAGTAAAATTCAACAGTTCACGAACCGGCATTGGAACCCAAAACCTAACGATCGGCAGTCGCACTTGTAACCAACGCGACTAACGAAGTCAGTAAGTATCAGTCAGGCAGTGATAAAAGTAGCAAATGATTATGCAAAGCCACATTCTACCACAATAATCATTTTGTAGTTTACGAATTTCTCGTCGTCAGAGAATCACGTTTGTCGTAATGAACAAATCTTCGTTCCAAGTCTGGTGGCTATTACACGTTTCAGTGCATCTAATTGTTTTCCGACAAACCCGAATAGTGCTGTATCCGACATTTTGCTCAGCCGGCGCGCACTTGCGGTGATCTGTGTTATGCGATGTTTTGAGGTTTTTCATGCCTATTTGGGTGCGTAACTTGAATATACTTTATATCATATGTGTGTAGAACCTTCTTATTCCTGTGTAGGCTTACACATTTAGAATTATAATTCGAAAAAAAATGTTATTACGTAATATCTCGACTATAATCCCTGACGAGCTAGTCAGAGGAGTGTAGTATACTCCTACGGTTGAACAGTTACGTTTTTGTTTTACTATGGAATAGATGATAAACCTACAGCCATATACATGGATTTGAACCCAGGATCTCTGGATCGGCAGTCGCCTTTGCAACCAACAGGACTAACGAGGCAGTGAAATGAAATGTGAAGTCAAAAAAATGTATAGTTATATGTATTTTAAATTTCGTCGGTAATAAAGGATCAAAAGGATCTTTAAGGTAAAGTTTGTTAAATGTCTTTAATAAAAATAAATCCAAGCGTTCAGAGAAGAAACTTTCATGACTTTCAGTTCGCAAAGTTTGTGTGCGTATTGCATTCTAAGTCGTTCGTTCACGATAGTGTAATAAAATTTTAGGTACCTTCCACAATATTAACAATGATTTTCAAGTCAATAACTACGGTCAGATACTGTCGAATATTTCCAATTTAGAATTTGCAGTTAAAATTTCTGAAAGTGGCTCGGAGTCTGGATTTGTGTTCGGTATATAGTAATGGGCCCACTATCTATACCATGTTGTAATGTAAACGTAACAGGTGAAACGTGGAAGTGTTTTACATTCCTCTGTCTACCTCTTTGGGGATTACAAGCATGATGTTACGTTTATGTTATTTTACGCTGCATTACTCATGTGTTGTATTACTGTTACATGTTTGATAATGTTGCTCGCGTTGTCATATTATTTTAGTCTTTAAAATGTCATCGCAATAAACCATGTCGTGTCGACACGGTTCATCCAATTGTGTAGAAATTGACGATATTATTGAGACTTATTATTAAAAGGGACACTAATACTACTCCGCCTACCCTGTAAGGGACCCGGCGTGAAGATACGTATGTACATAAATAATTTACAGCAATGTGAATGTATAAATCCTACATTGTTTGTAACGTAAGCATTTGTTTTCTAAGGTACTCTTAGTTGTGATAGTCTATAGGATTACTAATGATGTATACTGAGCGCCGGCCGGCCTTTTCCAGTTATTACCAGCTTAATCAGGATTAGTAACGATTATACATCTCGGTGTAATACGAAAGCTGTTAACGGTAGCGCTAATAGGATAGGCTGGACGTAAGCCAGTACTTTGAAATAGTTCAATGACGTCATCGTAAACATACCGACCAATGAACCATACCAGCACGATGACCAGAGCGTTTTTTGCATACGCGACCATAAGCATTTATAGAAATGCTTATGGTCACGTATGGTGTAAAGTACAGGACTTTATATGGCTTGAATGATATGGAACAAAGGCGATTAGATTAAAAAAACATCACGCTTGTAACTCCCGAAGAGGAGTAACATAGACATGTTGGAAAACACATATTTTACATCTAGACAGAAAACGAATTCTCGCTCTCATTATATATATACCTACTCATATTTATACTGCGATTCCGAATCCACAATCGATAATCGATATTCAGTCATGCAGGATCGTGAACCTGCAGGCTTCTAGGCCTTATAAACTTTCGTTACTAATGAACAGTTATTGAACTGTGTCGGAAGTATCTCCTTGAATTTCGGCTACAATAACGTTGAAAGTTACAATTTTCAAGCCTCGGTTACTCGTAGAGGTTAAGTTAAATTAGAACTTACAATAGATCAGTGGAAACTCGATAGCGGTTACATATCTCCTAAGCGAATTCCTTCACTCATGAGAAATTTAAGACTACTTTGCGTCAGAACACCGGCAGATAACTTAGAAGTTATCTGCTAAATCTAATACAGTATTTCTTCAAAGGTGAAAATGTCTGTAGAAATAAATGCTTTAAAGCTTATAAGTTAATTACATCGAGCTTTCCAATCCATATAATATCACTTTGTTTTTAATTATTGTTTCAAGTTAATTAAACGCAAACTTTGCCCCTAAACGACTGTTTGAAAAAGTCATATTTGCAATTTTTACCAGTTAACTTAGTAACGGTTATGATACCGTAGTGCATTTTGAGATACACTGCGCTTCAGACATTCGCTGTATAATAAATATTGCGTTTCTCGTAGTGTTTTTTTTCCGTTTCGAATATGTTATACAAGTGCTTCGCATGGGAATGTCATCACGCGACACTCTCTTCCCGCACTCCTCGAGCACGAATCCAGCGCAATTTGGCCGCTAGTGCTTCAAGTTGCAGTATCTCTCTCATCCCATACGAAGTACTTTATACCTCTAAGTATCTTGTGGGGACAGGATCTAGGAAACTATTCATTATAACTTTGGCATAAGGTTGAAAACAGATTGCAGGTTTAAATGCCGGTTGATGCAGTTGGAACGTTGGCATTAGGGTCTCTCCCTATTCGTCAATACAGTTACGGTTTCATAGAATATTATACTTAACTTTTTAAAAAAAAGTAACTTCACGCCTGTAATCCCCGAAGAGGTAGGCAGAGGAATGTAGAACATTCCCACGCTTCAC
>DWFO01001981.1:0-14588 GCA_018246595.1 Mimoniades nurscia nurscia | reverse complement strand
AAAAAGCTAAGCCGAACAATAATTGTTAAGATAAGGACAAACAATACGGGTGCCTAATACTTTTGCTCGTGGCTGTAGTTAATGTATTTTAAAATAATGGTGAAAATTGTGAGTTTATGATGTTCTTTTGTTCCTGTGTTCATCTGTATATGTCATCAGATTAAGATATTGTTATTCTATTATTAGATGCCGCTCTGTTTTCTGAACTTACAAATATGTTACTCTAAGAATATTCATTTATTTATTTATTCTTTATTATTGTTAGCAAAGGGCGCATTTAATGCCAATTGGCACTTTCTACCAGTCAATCTAGGTGATGATGAAAAGTTGGGGTAGTTATCTAATTATCTTAATTTGAAAACAAGAAAAAAAGGAAGTCCAAATATAATGTTATAATTATAGGACATACATGAATATAAACACATATATAGGTACATATAAGTTCCCATGTAATTTCAGTGTAAATATAGGTTGAATGCCTGAAGAAAAGATTTTAATTATAAGAAATGAGTATATTGACAGCACAGTAGTTTTATAGGGAAACTTCATAATGCACAAAAAATATAAACTCATAAGGACAGGAAATTCAATCGATTTTTTCATAATTCTCAATCCCATCTTGTGAACAAAGAAAATACCATCAATGAGCTGTTATCATCTGTTATTATCTGTTTTGGTGCACTTATGACGAACATACAGATCTTGACTGTTGCCACTACTTCTTATCACATCAGCATTATCAACAAAGACCTTCTGATTTACGTCATGACTGCGACAAAATAATTAAATACTTATCTACATTTACATACAAAGAAGGTTTTATTTCTTAACTTTTATCTATGGAACCGAGCTACATGTTTGCGACAGTAATCATGATACTTAATAAATCAATGTATGTAGTACCTAAATGTACTCAACACGTAACATCACTCCTGTAATCCCCGAAGAGGTGGGTGGTAGAATGTAGAACACTCTCATGTCACCAGTTACGTTTATGTCCCACTACGGAATAGGTAGTGTGCCTATTGCTATACACCGGGCTCATATCCAGACTCCGAATCACTACTAGAAAATTTAAATCAGAAAAATGTAGTTGTGCCCGATCTGGGAATTGAACTCCGGACATGATCAAAGAGGCAGTCAACTATGTTTCCTATTACAGACATGGATATGTTAAGTATATATGTAATTAAAAAAGAAACCAAATATCTAAAGAGTAAATCAAAAGTAAGTATCAAATATCAAATATTATCTAAAGAGTTTTCGAACAACAAAAGAGCTCAGTTTCCCTAACAAATTTATGCTTCAGATCTTAACCGTTCAACAAATAAGATGTTCTAACAATGTAATTGTCAAATTTCGATGCATATATGTGTGATTATGACAATTATAACTTCAAATTATATTATAGTCTTAACATTACCTCCATACTGCCCGGCCTGAGGTGAGCTCAGTGATATGAAGGTGCTGATGGAAACATTAGGGAAAGTCTGCACTATGCCTCTAGCAACCAAACCACCTTGTGAATAACCTGAAATGTATTTAAATAATAGATGTAATAATTGTTATTTTAACATATTATAATGCTGTAATTTTTAAGTATTTAAAAAATATATTAGACATAATGACAAAAACCCAATAAAAAAAAATCAACAATATTTAGCAGAAACATAGACCTGATTATTGTTTGAAATTAGAATAAAAATATTGGGTATTTAATGATAAAATAATGACACTAAAAATTACATCTTTAAAGGGTGAAGCAAAAGTAATGACAATGTGTGTTGACTCCCATTTCGATAAACACAAAAAAATTGATTTATGTTTTCACAGAAAGTTTATTTTATAGTATAACATTTATAATGTCAAGTTAAAAAATATATAAATATAATTCAAATAAATGAGTTCAGACTTAAACAATTTATATTCATTTATTGGAGTTATGTGTAAACAAAATATCCAAGTTGAATTTATGAACATTATTAATTATTGTTATAGCATGACCCGAATAACTGAGGTATATTGTATGGAACCATATATTGATGAATAGCTTTGTTTGTTATGCACAATACATTGTTGACACTATTATATGGAAATTACTTTTTATGATAAATGCAAATGCATAACCTTTATTTGTGTGAATTACTTACAATGGTCCCTTGAGAAATACTTTATTGTTGTAACAAATTCAATTTCCATCTGTTTTTATTAACATTCACTCAATAAGCTCTTATTTTCTACTACAGCCACGAGCAAAAGTATTAAAATGCAAAACTTCGTAAAATAGCTAATTGCACAAAATTTTTTGTTCTTACACACCTGCATGTCATAAAAACGTCTCATTGTCTTTTTTCTAGGTAAAAGTATCCCTAATACAAGAATAATGCCCTAAAAAGATAAGTCGAACAATAATTGTTAAGATAAGGACAAACAATGCGGGTGCCTAATACTTTTGCTCGCGGCTGTACATGTTTTAATTGCGTCAAAGTCAAAAAACATATTATTATACATATTTTTGGAATTTAGACAGATGATTCATCTTTGGTTTTACATCAGCTACGTTCTCAGATATAATGAGTTATAAATAGAATCGAAAATATGTACATTTTTATAAATTAATATTTGAGCAAGTTTTATTTGCACCACAAAAGTAAGTACAATTCAAGCCGTAACATGCTAACCTATTCATTATGTATTAAGTACTAAACTTAGAATAAGTTTCTACAACGAAAGTTTGTGACGATCTTAAATAAATAATTTATTTTACAACATTGGAAGACATTTTGATTTTGTTGTTTTATTGCTTTGACCTATATTCAGCCAATAAAGATAAATATTGCCTATAAAATATTACCAACCACTAAGTCCCGAATCATGGGACTGTCCTCAACATTCGAGGCCTGGAGCGTATTGAACCACGCTGTTTCTACGCGAATTGGTATAAAAATAATGCTAACATGATTCCTGTAAAAGCTATAGGGTGTAAAAACAATAATTACTACAAAAAATCTACTTCATGAGATTGATAATGCATTTTTTTTTCAAATATAATCTAACACAAGACTCGCAAATGCTTACGATGGTCACTGTAATAATATGACAATTAAAAATAAACATTCACTTCATTCAGCCCTTAAAAAAATCCCGCCAATAATCAATCGATGACAGTTGTAAGGTATGACAAGATTATAACCTATAAATGAAAAAGGGCGGAACGTAATGAAAGCGTTTTAAATTCGTCTAGTATAATTGAAATAGTAAGAGAAAATTCGTATAGATAGTTGAGCAAATGAATTAAGAAATGTTTATCCGATAAATTCCATACGCTTCTCAATTTGTAATTACGGCTAAGGACGGTAAGTTTGCGAATTCTAAGGATATAGTTTCGAGACTCTATTACTGTCTTCCCGACCATGTTGAATTCCTTTGTCTATCAAATTTATAGCGGAATCAACACTCACTAATTAAGCGATCATTATTTATAATGTTTTTAGCTTAATTCTATTATTTATGACATTTCATTCAACATAAATGTGCAGTTGTATATTTTCAATTTATGTATAAATAACTTTTTAACCTAATACAAAATATTGTAAAATTTATTTAGAAAAATTGGACCAACAGCTGGTTACTATAAGAACTGAGTTCAAAATGCAACTCATGTACTTCATTTACCGTACATATGTAAGTACACATGTTTTTTTATTATAACAATAAAAAACTAAGACTAATTGAGCTTTTCGTGTTAAACTAATCTAAAAGCTAAGAAGTGTTTATATTTAGGGGCGATAACTACATATTTGGTATTGTTTTATATAATAAAGACAGCACCACGTTTATATCACTGCGTAACAAGTACTCTACAATGTGTAGCGGCGGCGCGCACGCTATGTGCGTTGGCTTTTAGCATATTAAATAAAAATATAAAACATTCTACTAAGAGGAACATAGCACTTATATTAATTAAGTTGTTTTTTCACTATAATATTCGCTTTCACAAATATTGCAACAGTATAAGAACCACAGATCTGATAACAATCTAATTATAGATATACTATTTGAAAATCATAAAATTTTGTTAAAGACACTTTAGTGATCATTTTTAAATTCTAACAATAGGACACCAAGGAGTCGATACATAAATCCATACAAAAATCGATATATCGATACATCGTGTCACAGTCCAAAATAAACGATTCTCATACATAATATCCAATAGCAAACAATTAAATGTACAACGAAAATGTAATAATTTAAAATAATATCTGAAAAATCAACAACTCCATACAACTCATACATTTGAAAACGAGAACAAACAAAATTACATCCAAGTGAAGAAGTAAAATAATGATTTTGTGGCAACATTTTTGCAACTACTCACTAAATAAAACATTAATGATATATTTTTAATAATAATTTATATCTAGACACAATAGTATATCACTATATTTTGAGCCGTAATATTTCTATATTTCATTGTCATTTCCTTGTTCGTGGCAAGTGATGTTTTATTAATTTGTACGATGTGATATCTCTAACGACGTATTCATTTATAACCGAATGAATAAATTAATTATGAGTAATTAATAAGTCGTGGTGGCGTGAAGATGTTTGTATGTAATAAATAAATTTTACCATTAAAAAAAACTTATAAATGGATTGTTATTTATTACACTTATGTCGGTAATTCGGATCTGTTATAAACCCGAATTAAAAAAACTGATGATTAAAAATATATACGAAAATAGTCGTGTCTATGGCAACGAAAAGATATAAATTAGGAATAAATGTTTTTAAAAATATAAAAAAAAGGAATCACCAACATACAGCCGCAGAAACTTAGTACATTAAATGAGATTCCTAAACATATATATTAAATAAATCGATAAAAAATAGAATAATATATTATACGTCGTCAGTGATAACATTAAAATAATTTATTTCTAAAACTAATGTATTAATAGTACTCACATAATTCACAAATCTTTTTATATATATACTTTTATTTTATTTTAATAGAACTTTTAAAGTTTGCTCACTGTGTGAAAAGTGTATTACGCATCGTTTGCGCAGACAAAGCAGTGTTGCCAAGTCCATGGACCATATGGTATTATGACGAATGTGAAATACAAAATGTTACCATATGTAACATCTTTATAATAAAAGTGATTTAATGAAACTATTTTAATGAAACTATGAAAATTAAATTTCAAAGTGCATAGTGTATGTTAAACTTGTAACGTTTTATAATAAAATGAACATACATACTTTATACTTATCAAGTAAACTAGTTTCATAGAGAATCCATACACCATGCAACCTTGAAATTTCAGTAAATATATGACTCTGTTAGAACTTCTATAAAAATTTCATTTGCACCAGGGCTTATTGTATTTTATACATAAATACTTAAATTTCCTAATGAATTTTGAATAATAAGTTTCAAAATACATGTACTACTCAAGGGCAGATCCAGGGCGAGGGGGGGGGGGTGTATCATGGGGGTCATGACCCCTCGCCGGGCTGGGTCCACGTCCATAAAAACGAACACATTGAAGTAGATGAAGTGATAGCACGTTTCGGGAGAAAACGTACTACCTACCTAGACGTACCTATTTTTTACTTGTATCTATTATTATCAAAATTAATTTATAACTTCTTGTGACTTGACCGCGACTATGTGGCCCCCGCCTGGCGCCCACGCTGGATCCACTCTTGGTACTACTGTGAATTAAACGGTCCGCAGAGGTTTCTTCCGATCATCAGTTTTGGGAGACAGTAGGGCAGAATTAGTTGACCATAAACACGGGCCACTCCGGGCACGCCGGTGGGGGGATGGGCAGAGGGGAGCCGCCACCCACGGGCATTACCTCGGGGATCTAAAAACACATTGTGATATCAAAGAGCAGAGCGTTTCCATTGAAAGTTAAATAATTTTTTATACACAAACGTTTTACTTAGGTCGGGATAAAAGTGGTTCGTTATTTACTCCTAAACAATGTTGACATAATTTTAACTCCTACATCGTACCACCCAAATACCTACTAATTTAAATTCAGAAGCAACCCTGTTCGATAATAAAAAATACATACCTACATGTACTTACCATAGTCTGTGGGTGGTGCGGGGGGTGGTAGTAATGCGCGGGGGAGACGGGCGGCGTGGGGTAGCCCCAGTACACGGGCAGCACCGGGTGGGGCAGCGTGGGCGGCATTGCGGGGTAGTAATACGTCAGAGGACCTGTGGATGACCAACCGGAAACAACTATTAAATTCCATTAAAACGAGACATATTGCAATATCTGTCATTTTCGTATCACGTAAGTTTACTTAAAAATTAAAAAAAAACTAAGAATTTAAATTCACACATATGTTTAGAATTTATCGTGGATAGACCGATTTCTTCATATGATTCTGTGAATGATAAATTTATAGTATATAGTTATATTTAATATCATGCAAACAATCAGTTAGTCACATGTTTTAAAAGTAGAGCCACATTTTAATGGGAAGATGTGTAAAATACCATACAATTTATCGTTGTGATATATTATGTATGTATGTATGTACTTGTGCCCAGTGAGATTTAAATAATTCCAATGTTTGCGTTAATTTAGAACACCAATCATTTCATACAGTGCGAGTGTATATGAAAGAACCCATAAAACCTAAAAAGGTATTATCATTATAACTACTATGCAAGTTAAATACACAAGTGTGACGTCATAAGAACAAGCCTGCTGGGAAATATTCTCTATAATATATTAGAAATGCAACTCTTAATGTTACTCCTAATGACACGAAACAATGGATGAACGAAGTGGTTCACTCGCGGTCTACACCGGAAGTGATAATGAAAAATTTAGTAATATACAAAAAACGGATGTAATTGGATAATCCAGAATAGTTGTGGTTTTGATTGTGGATTAAAATTCAGATTTTCTGGGTGTCTCGTTAGCATGTTGTATTTTGTTTTTTTTTCTGTTATATTTTCCAGCAGGACACAAGAGGAGTGCGCGGGACGCTGCGACGTACACAAGATGTTAATGTCGGCCCCCTACGCAGTATGTAATATTATAATAATGATGTACACTCACCAGGATCTCAGAACGCATTACAGTCCACCAAAGCAGTGCGAACTTACACCAATACTCTGTTACACACGCCGCTGATGCCGCCAACCACCAAGCCAGTCTGCGGACTTTACCAAACTTATGCTCTCCTAGTACTTATGCACCTCTTTGCGGTCTCAACTTTACTAACAATTTTAATGAAAAAAAAAACGATTGAAGTAACCAAACTTGGCTATTTCACTGCCGTGCACTAATTCTGCACAGTACTTTTTAAATTTATCTTTATATTTCTTACAAATGTGCAGGATCAACTACTAACAGCAATATATTTCTTGTACAATATTCTCCGTAAATGGTACAATACTTTTATTGTCCATTATTTTATTAACCTTTTCATATACGAGTTAATGCAAAATAATAATTTTAAACAAAAAAGAATACACCGAGATTTTGAGGATATTTGTATTCAAAGCTCAAGTAATCTATTTACAGCTGGTAATTTACAAATAAAACAAATTGTACATACATCATGCTGTATATAAAGTTTACTTAATAAGCAACCATAGGCACTAATGTAGTGTCCACGTAAACAATTGGCGTTCGGCGCCATTTGGCGGGCTCGTCGAATGTCATAGACAATAATCATAATTTTGTGTGCATAAGTTCAGACCGCAGCCAGATAATGCCATAATAAAGAATAAGGAGCTTAATTAATGTGATCCCACAACAAATGATAAACAGTACTTACTTCTTGTTATTGATAACTTTGGACGTAACTAATCATCCACCCATTTGCTAAGGATATAAGACTGTAACCTTACACCAATGAAATCTATTAATCCGTCTATGTAAGCACAAAAACATTTTGTCTACAACACACTGAAGCGCCGAAGTGTTTCCCATTTTACAAGATTTCAAGTTTCTGGTTTTTTTTAATCTGTCACCGTAACTGTCATGCATTGAAGCGGCACATTGTATGACATTTTGTCTATGGTAAGATTGAAACTTGTATCGGAAGAACAGAACTGCCCTGATATCTAAATAAGCAGTAGAATGGTTATCTGTGGGAATGAACAAGTTGCACCTTACATAAAGTTATGAAACTGGTTTGATTTAAGCCAAGTTGTGCTCGCACCGACCAATTCACTTCGGCCCGTTTCCAACAAGATAGTTACCAATACATTGTTACCCCATTTTGTTTTCGTACACTTTTTTCATTTGTTCAGAAACGCAACATGCCAGCTTCTATTTTGGTATATAAAGACAAAAAAAGAAGTAAACTGTAATAGACAATTTTCCTACAACTTACTTTTAGTCGGATTATCAAAGTAGTGAACTGATATATTTAAATGCCAAACTACCGTCATATTGCTTAATTTTAAGATTTTACATAAAATACTCTCCCTATGAGGTGCAATGTTAATGTGTGAAAAATGTATGTATATGTTGACGTTATTCAATAATAAAATTAGCTAATATGCAAATACTTAGTAGTATAAATTCTTAACAATGTTAAAAATCATTACTTGGTCGTATATGTAAAAAAATATTTTGCTCCAAAACAAAACGGAAACATGTTGCGCTTCGGACCACAGACCATAGATGCCAAGATATATTTCGGAGTGCTAAACATATACTAAGCTATGTTAGGAGGCGGGACACCGGACATGATTGTGCTATACGTGTGTGTTACCTTGTGAAGGAAAGTTATAACATATGAATATAGTGGGCCGTCATTATGATTCCGTTATCGTGTTACACAAGTATCGAGGGCGTACCAGCCACCTGAACATACAAACATTAACTGCCAGTAAAGTCTGAATCCAAACTGCAGTAGGATCGCGACAAACGCGAAGTGCATGCTAAGTGACCACCTGGCACACCGTCCATGTCACACCGCGAGGAACGCAAACATTTTAGCGGCGAGAATAGTCCCTACAGCGGAATATATGGTCGGCAAGCATACCGTTCAACCATCTTACCACATTATAGCCACTTTTACATAACTAAACTCTTCCCATAGATACGTATCAACTGGGCTCGTGGGGAGAGAGCTATGTAACATACATGTGAGTATTCGTGGAGTCATACTTACCTTAAACCTGTTCAACAAAAGCAAACATATACAGGCAGCCCTCAGGTTATTATACTTCGAGACTCGTCTATATTTTGTAAACTAATGCAAATATGTGGAAATAATGCTCAATCTACCGTCAATTACTTTAGAAATGTCATAGGTCTTGGTGAATATAGATGAAAATAGTAAATTCTTATGTTAACATCAGTGTCATGTTAAGTTCCCGATTAAATCCGCACTGAAAGTTAACAAGTTTACTTAATGGAATTCATAATGTATACCCTGATATTTCTTAAACAGAAGAGCTGTCTGTCTGAACAAAAAACACATACTTAACCAAAACTATATCTTCCAATGTATACCTACCTACCTACGAAAATATATACCACACTTATTCGTAATACGTAATGGATACGTAGTGTATAAGGAACCCATTTAGCCGAAATACGTCCGTGAATTATAGGAAGTGGATATGCGTGTTGTTAGTAAATATAGAGAGGATGTACGACTATAGCCGAGGCAAGCCCGTTAGTGTCTAGCCCTCCTTCACAGGCCACGGTTACCGGCGCACACCGCCATAGCACAACCACACCATTGTACCAGAAAAACTCGCAATATTCATAATCTATAACGAAAGATTATCGATTTATTGTAAACTTACGCAATACACTAGCAATTAGCCAACTTAATAATCATATAGTTCATTCTGAATTATTTCATCGTCTACCAGCGCAAATAGAGTTAGCTATGGATGACATCATTTACGACTATTTTGTGTACGCGCTTAATCAACTTGAAAATTCCAAAATTGTCTTCTAACAGTATATAGAATGCCAACGAATCACCAATTATATCAAATGTAATATTTAAAATTTAATGAAAGTTTTACTTTATATTGTCTATAGTTTTTGACAGTTTGTAATCAAAAAGTGAAAAGATTCCCGCGCTTTTTTCGTTGAAACTAAAACTTTCAAAGTTCGAAAGGCCAAGAACATAAACATTATTCAGCCAATCAATATCAATAAAAACATATTATTTAACTAATCTCTGTGGCACAAAAGCGATAACTGTTTTCATAATTACAATTTTATTCCCTTCTAGTGGCCGCGCTGTCGCCTGGAATCATTTATATATACAAATTAACGGGATATAATTGGTGATTCTTATAATTCATGTATGTTATTACGGCCATGGACAGACCAAAATCCTCAACCATCCCCCTTCCCCCAGTCATTACCACGCGATATACTTTAATAGATACCTATTCAGCGTTACATATTCATAGCAATGTGTTTTAAGATATTAAAATGTGTCTAAATGTTACCCATTCCAAATTTGAATAGTTTTAATAAATACGAGTAATACCTAGTGATAAATAAAAAATTAAATATATTGTCAAGCTGCCAATTTCATATTATGACAATCTATATAAGGTTAAGATTTATTTTAACTGATTTGATTGTTGAAAAATAAGATGTATACATAAAATCCAACTGGCACACGTCTACATCGTAAAACACACGTTTAACTACCTCGTTCCTTAAATCGTCCCACAGGAAAGGAAAATTTCAATAATATGTCGACAACATAATGTTATGAAAAGCGAAAAGACGCAGTAGAAGGTAAGCGGTGTAAATATGTATAGTGCGTGTGACTGGGGGATGCTTTGACGAATCCAACTTAACATTAATTTACGACCGACACAACGTATGATTTCCTTTTATATAAATGAAGCGGGGACATGTTTATAAAGCCTACATCATCACAATTGTCAAGGATGAACTAACAGAATCCTTTGCCGTCTATTTTGTTAAAAAAAAAACTATTTTCTCCAAGTGCAGGTAACGTAACATGAAATAAAAAAAGGGTTGTTACGATAGGTATGACAGCTGTCATCTATTAGACATAGACAAGTGATATTCTTTCAGTTTAAAAATAAAAGGCAAAGGAGTATGTTAACCTTTAAAAAATCTAATAGATTTTTAGAAACCTTCGAACCAGGGTAAAAGCTAGCTGCCTTGTACATTATTAAATGTCATGTCAATATTAAAATACAGTCATGTCAATATTAAAATACAGATAGACTGAAAAACTATAGAGCTTATGTGCGCATAGATTGAAAATAACGCATATGATTTTCTGAGTAGTCTTTCTGATATATTAAGATGGATTTGTGATGATTTTCATAGCTGCTTCAAACGTTACCATTCTGTGTGTACATAAGTTCTATCGCACGAACACTGTAACCGGCCAGCTGTGATCTGGAAAACGTTTCGTCACACTCCGTTCAAGCGTAATACATAGAGACAATGGCATAAATCGACTCTAGCCATGCAAACCTGATCCTTAGAAGCAAATCATGCTACACCCATATTTATATGTGATGTTAATAGCAACACTGGCGGTGACAACGTTGGGGACACGAGATGCTTCCAACGAAGACTTTTAAATAAATTCGTTCATTACACATTGCTACAAAGGATTATTAAGCTTAAATAGCCGATATAAGGTAGAGGTTTCATCGGAGACACTAAAATTATTTTTATAGATCCAGAACTTTCTGGAATACCCGAGTCGAATGTTACTGACAATTTAATATGTATATTTATATATCTGTTGGTGTTAAAAAACGAACACGAAAGCGATCCTGGGTACGGTTTAATAAAAAATTGTAGCAAGAAAAGAGCTGAGTGATATTTTACGACACGTTATGATGACAGAGAGAGAGAGAGAGAGCTTTAGTGGAGAACAAACAAAGATTTATGTTTGTTTTGTTCTTCACTAGCCTCCTGAACTCAGTGATCGACGCGAAATCAACAGCGATATAGAAGTTGAAGCACTAAGGTCATACAGACGCGCCAGTAGCTGTTACTGGCGTCGCTGCTGCAACTGTAACTGTTATTTAAGAACAGCAGACTGCACTAGGCAAGATAACAACCATAGACTATACATGTATTAAACATGCACAAGTGATTCTTCTAGATATCTTTTGAAAAAAAAATTTCTTCTTGTATAAACGATATATCTTAATTTTTAAAACTTTTCAAAACGATGCGTTCTGAAAATTTTTCATACAAATAGTGATGTAGACGACGTTTTAATCTGCATTGAATTAGCCACATATTGCTTGTACCCTAAAATGTCTTATCATACCTCGCAAATTAAGTGATTAAAGAGAAGATTCGAAGAAGGTGTTAACAAATGTGTCCCAGAAATATTGAAGGAGTTGAATCCTGGAAATATGTTTAAGTTATAGTTAGATCTTTTAGAAGGAATATAGTACGTAACAGATTACACAGAATAAACGATCTACAGCAGAACAGAATATCAAAGCACAAATTCCATGACGCGTTCTGACACCGCCGTTAAGTGTTACCAGTAACAAAAAAATTCTCGATGTTGACATAATATGTGCAACACTCACCCGGTCTTAACCACATCCATGCACGTTTCCATCACACAACCCGTCGGTAACACCACATTACAACACTATTAATATTAATTAACACAATATTGTATTTTAATTCTAAAAATTCAAAAATTGTAATTTTAGCAATGAGAAAAAAAATCAAAATTAAACCATATATGGCAAGAACGATTGGCCCCAGTGCGTTGGTAAGGATGCGACGTAACTGTGAACATGACATACCATGAAACAAATCGACAAATTGTAACTCAGTGATGCCATATCAAAGTTAAAATTACAATTTATTTCATTTAATAAATGTATGTTCGTATATTTAACTCATTGCTACAGCTACAAATTTCAAATATTATATATAGTATTTAGAATGACAGAACAAAGATTAGCCATAACACCAAGTATGTACTTGCGACTAAGCCCATATACCTATATATATTGTGATTTTGAGACGAGGCAAAACCATAGACAATGACGTTAACTTAATATGTTTCCATAGAGGTCCGTTACATATCACCCGTTAAAATTCAATTTTCGAACGAATATTCCATCAAGCGGCTGGAAGGCGATTTTTTTAAAATCGAGTCTCTTTGTGTTACTGTACATTTACAGCAATATGTTTTTACTTTAATGTTATATTTAATATTCGTTCGAAAACCGGCTATAATATTTTACCCTGCAAATTAACTGCCAGTATCTCTACATGTGGTGTGAGGTATGAATGAGCCTAGATGTCTTTGGGGCCGTGTCTGTGAACTTGTTAACGATATGAGAAATCGAACCGGAACTAGCGCGAGGGCGAGGACGAATGGAGGGAGATGGGGACGGATATATATTATTTGAAAAACTTCACCTAAAGATATCCGAGGGAGCGGGACAGAAAGATACGGCTATGTAACGACCGCGCACGAAAGCCGGACTGACTCGACTACCGGCTCCTACTGCTGTATTATTCAAACGCATCGACCTACGCTATTAACAAACGTATAGCAGCAAAAAAAACACTTACAAGCTAAAAAAATAACACGACAAAAATAGTGTATACTAACAGCAAAAAGTGCATTGTACTGACATAAAAAAAACGACAAATTAAGTACCTAATCGAATAAGTACTAATTCCTCAGACTTTCGATCAGCCTTCAAGAGAATTGGCAAAACTAACACCGCATTTGTCTTTCGCGTATGGAATGTCTAAATAAAAAAAAATCACAACGACAAACAACGTTACAAACTAACCGCAGATTATAAAGCGAACTAAACCATAGCTAATATTTGTCATAGATATACAACCATTGATACTTACGATTAACTTTTACAAACTATCAAGAGTTCAACAAGATTTAAAGTCTTAAAAAAAAACTGATTTAAAATTAGCGATCTAACCTAACCTAACTTAAACTGTAGGCTGTAGAACTGCCATCGATTCAGCTACTATCAATATCTCTACAGATATTATTAATAATAAATTCATAGACAATGTTATAAACATTGTGAAAATGTATGAAACTATATGTATACATACAAATATATATATTTCTTTATCAAAAACCGGGAAGGCACTTTTATAACATTGAGCGTATTGTCATTCTGTATACCCTGTCGTCGTTGACCGCGTGAATGCGGCCCCTAATCGATTTTATATACAACTTGGTCGATATCAATTCTCCTACATGAACATCAACGATATTTATATTTTCAAATATTTACCTCCATTGTACTCTATCTGTAAGTCCGTACCTGATCAGTTCCGTGAAAAGCAAATTTTTTTTGTATATAAATCGGGATAATTGTTTAAATTTAGTATCATATGACGCGGTCGAGATACGATTTAACGACATTATATTTTTCTGCGAATGAATCGAATCGGACGGAACGATCGAATCGCAAGTCCATGCACCGGGACAACGTCGAATCGATATCGAGACGGATAACGTTCCCGGTCGGCGGCGTCGACGAGGGCGCGCCCGGAGCGCTACACGCCCGGGTGGTAGTAGGAGTACGTGGGGAACACGGACATG
>DWFO01001980.1:0-14591 GCA_018246595.1 Mimoniades nurscia nurscia | reverse complement strand
CCCGACCCGGGAATCGAACCCAGGACCTCTCGTTCGGCAGTCGCACTCGCAACCAACACGACCAACGAGGCAGTTATGTAAGTATGTACCTAGGTGTCTTCATGATACAGCATCCAAGACGATTGAATTTTTTATTTCTTTCCATTTCCGCTCACAACGCCAAGATGAGTGTACCGCTTTTGATTTTACGCCAAAAAATCACCAAAAAGATAGATTTCATTTCTATAGATTTCATTAGAACTAAATATATCTTTAATATGATACCTATTACATATACCTACTTACACATAACTACAATGTAACTATTCCTGTCAATTATGTAAACATGTCAATATTGTCACGAAAAAACAAATGAATTCTTAATTTATACTGCCATGTTGGTCATCTTAAACATTTTTATCATTCCACTGTTGAACATGGGTCTCTTCTCAGAATGAGAAGGTGTAAGGCTTAGCAGACTTCAGACACACGTAGATATGGCAATCCCTAAGATTTGCAGGTTTTCTTCAAAGGTGCTAAGGAGAAAGTCGTACCTACTTATTAGCAACGAAACAAAAATACTAAGTAATAACAAATGAAAACAATGTAACTAATGGTATTTATTTTAGAAAGTTTTATTATAGAAGAAAGGATTATGTTTTATGAGAAGATAACGTTGTTCAAATTTAATAATTTATTTAAAGAAATTCATAGCGCACTGGAATTAAGATAAGTGCTATAGAAGACAGCTTAGTCCAAAAACTCAGGAATATCTATATCAAAATACTAATCTCCAGAAAACATACCTATAGGTAGGTACATCTGTAGATAATAATAATAATAACATTTCAAAACAAATTAGATATACCTAACTTAATACTTAATAGATACAGGTAGGTATTTGGCATTCGATGTTCTCTGCTTACCACGTAAGGTACCTGACATGATGTCATGAATTCTTTTTAACACAATTGACACAAAAGTATCTACTAACAACAAGCCAGTGCCTGCTATGGCAACCAGACTACTAAAAACTATTAAAAAAACCAGACTACTAAAAAAGTAAAATATTCATATCTAGGTATAGGTACTTATATTGGTATCTATCCAGATACCTATAAAACGAATAGGTACTCGTTTATATCATATAAATACCTATTTGTTCTGGATGGGAATCAATCCCATAACTTTTGGTTTAGAAGCAGTGCCACTAACGACTGGAGCAGCAGGACCGTTAAATATAAATACAATAGGTATAATGGTCAAATATAAATACTATACCTAACAGAAACATATGAATCGATTTATTAGTGAACATACATTTAGGAAGCAAAAAGGAATTAAAACTTGTACCGTTTTGTCTCAAGGTAATTTTAAAAAGTCAGTGATTCTCAAACTTCCCACGCATTAGCATTGGTTAACTAATGGTTAATATTAGGTATAATGGCACTAAACGTTTATCTATTCACATCTTAAAAGCTTTAACTAATAATTAACCAAGCTTTAACTAATAGTTAAATTCGGTCGGATATCACGTATTAAAATTTAAAGTAGGTACCTACTTAATGTCTTATTCTAATCCTTACATATTGTTATTATAATAACTATCGAAGTATTACAAAACTTTGTATAAGTAGTTATCATATTACATTAAAGTTTTAATTAGAACTGTCCACCTTATTGCCCACAACACAGTATGGTACAGCTGTAATAGACCTTGTAACATGTCCGAACAGTTGTAAATGCAGTAACTTTGTGTCAAACTCGAACCTGCAGCGAGCAAACGTCGAACGAAACAAAAGTTCAATCAGCGTCCACGGCGTATAAATTTTGCAAACGCAACTCAATAATTAGGTACAAAAACGTTCACGATACTGCGCGACCGTCCCCACCACGCGCGCGACACACTGCGGCGGCGGAGCCCAGCGGAGCCAACGGACTGCGCCCGCCGGGGGCCCCCGACCGACACCCCCACGAGCCCAAAGCCGCCAATAGCAGCGCAGCGCAGCCGCCATAGGGCCACGGCGCGCGCCGGGGGCGGGGCGCGTGGAGAGCGAGCGCTGGGCGCCGGGGGCTCCGGGCGCCACTCTCGCCCCGAGAGCCACTAGAGGCTGAGCCGTCGAGTGGCGTCGAGTGTCGACCGGTCGGATGTCCGCGGAGGGCGGCGGCTACTCGCCGTGTCCGGCGGAGGCGCTGCCGGAGCTAAGCGCTGCCGAGCTGGCGATGAGCCTGTCGCCCAAGTCGGCCCTGCTGCAGCAGAATCTCTCCCAGCTGCAGCTCCAGCACTCTACGCCCTTCTCCGTCACCGATATCCTGTCGCCCATCGAGGAATACCGCAAGTTGGAGCTGGCGAACAACCCGCCTTCGCCGTACAGGTGCGTGGATCGATCGGGAGGGGGGGCCCTCCGCCCGCTGATTTTTCGAGTGGGCCGAAGGTCTCGAGAGTACTCGAGCGGCGTTCGTAGTCGAAGGATATAGTTCGGTGACGTTTGTTTGTGCAGGTATGTTGTGGTCGCGGTCAAGTGATGATGCTATGTGAATGTGAGGTCAACGATGTGCCCCGCGTGGCCGCGGACTCGGACTTGCGATAAGTATTACGCCGCGTTACGTTTTGCCTTTTGAAAAATTCCACAATAAAACCTACTACGGAGTAAAGTTTACAATGATTAACCCGAAAGACGAACTAGTCGACATAAAATGGACGCACAGTGATCCGCTGCGGGGTGTGTTGTTCCGTGACACCGCCGACATGCCACTCGACGAATATGTGCATATGTACGTATGTTTCAGCGCTATATCATTTACAACTTAGTTATACAATACGAAATATAAAATAATCATTCTCCGATCAAATAATAAACAAGTAAAATAGTACGAAATTACAGGTTAATTAATAATTTAATAACACGCGTCAAGTGATAAAATTTAAATTTACATTTATCGGTAATTGCATTAAAATGTTACGTTCACTATCGGCCAGTGGTGCTCAAATAGGCCTAAGTGGTTAGTGTTGCGGCCAATGGATAACTGCCCATTGAGTTTTCATAGCCTTTATAACTATCGGTAAGTGATTTAAATAACTTTATTCGTCATTTTATCTTCAATTTAATCCGTAGTGACACTTTGTTTTTGACAAAAACCATATAGGTACGTACATACGTACCTAGTTATCTTTTATTTTATGAAGTTAATCAATATTTTTGAAATATTTATTTAACACATTAATTTACCTTAATAAGTAACAGCATTATGTATCAAGAGATAATAAAACGGTTTTTTTTATAATAACGATAACACGAGTTTAATTTATAATAATCATTATTATAAATTAAACTCGCGTTAACACAAATTAAAAATAATTATTACGAGTAGGTACATAAGTTGTGAAATAGCAAATGTGTAATAAATAAATAATAATTCAAATACGATACCCCTAAGTTCTGTCTGTTTTAAATTTCTATTTAAGATATTATTATATTTTATGGACATTAGACATTTTTGTCAAAATGTATGTAAAAATCTGATCTACATGAGCAAATTACCTTTAGCCGGCTTTAGTCGTGTATTTCGGGCTTTAGTCGTGTATTATAGCAAATATAGGATAGCCTGAAAAATTTTGTACCGATCCGAGGCCCTTCTCAATAAGACCTCCCGATGTTCATATTAATTACAAAATAAACTGTTAATTTATCTATTTTTCCCGAGTCGTACAACGTGGAATTATTCAAGACAAGTGTGAATTGGCACTTTCTAGGCCAGAATGCTACATCCTAGGCTTTGTCTCATCAGTTGAGATTGCAGTTGAACGCAAGCCTATCGCTAAATAAAAAAGAGTTAGTTCCAACTGTAAACTAGTTAACATTACTTAAATAAGCAAATATTTTAATTTGGGTGTTATAAACATATAGAAAAAATGTGCTCTACCAATGAATAAACAACTCTACATGCGAGTAGAGAGGTATTAAAGTAGATTTAATTTAGCTGTTCACAATTTAATGTAACCTAACATACACAACCTCACGCCTGTATTTCACTGAAGGCGTGGGCAGACGAGCATAGGTAGTATCCAGCTAATACTTACCAAATTTTACCCGTTACATTATTAATGTAATGTTATTATATAACGTATCATATGGTAGTGTTTATTTAATTCTTGAATCTTAAAAGCGATGGTACTCGTAGTTTTAAATAAGTTTCTCTGATCGAATTCACGGATATATTTTGTACATCATAGTTTACTTACATAGTTTACTACTAAAAATCATAATTCTATTTATTTACTGGATAGAGTTTGTGAAAAGTCCAGATGAATAGCTAAAGCTTAAATCTAGTTTCTATAAACTAAAATAGGTAGTATCGGCATGTAACATTAAATAGCTACATATTTTCATAAATATAAATAAGTATTGAATTAAACTGCACGTCAGATTCGCAGAATAGGGTGTGCCACCTTATTCACGCAATCTATACATCTTTAAACCCTTCCCACAATCAATGAATTTGAAAAGTAATTTTATAAATATGGGTCGTATGAAAATAATAAAATTGTGCTACGTGTTTAGCATTTGTTCTTTTTAATTTATTTAAGCGATGGTTAAAGAAACTATAATTTAGTTTCATCTACATCATATATAGGCAGGTAATAGGTACCTACTGGTTAGAAATATCTTAATTATTGTTTAAATATTGATATACCTATATCAGAATAAACGGTTAAAGATATTTTGATTTTTAATAAGATCACAGAAGTAACATACGGAGAAATATGCATAATTGAAATATTTGTGTTATAGTAAGCATACTGCCTCGTTGATCGTGTTGGTTGCAAGTGCGACTGCCGAACAGGAGGTCCTGGGTTTGATTCCCGGGTGGGGCACTACTAAATTTTATAAATTAGAATTTCTTGTAGTAGCTCGGAGTCTGGATATGTGCCCGGTATATATCAATAGGCTCACCACCTATTCCATCGTGGGACGTAAAAGTAACTGGTGAAACGTGGGAGTGTTCCACATTTCTCTGCCTACCTCTTCGGCGATGACACGCGTGATGTTACGTTTATTATAGTGCCATATATCGGGCAGTATAATAGTAAACATATTATATTGCCTATGGTCATCTGTATTTACCTACTCTTTAAAATGGACAGAAATTTTATTATATTCTAAGTTCAATCGTATACCTACATTACAGGGTATATACGAGTAAATAGATTTTATCTATTTAATATATTCTGTTATAAGCATTCTTAAACTCTTCTAGGAAAAATGTAATTATCATATAACAGTATGTTCAGTCTTAACCGCTTGCTTAGAAGCTTAAAATTCCATTGGAAAATATCACCAATTTTGTACTGTGTAGAATTTTTGCTAGAACGATTCAGGACTTATTACATAACAGATGACCTTGACGATTATGAAACGAACTACGATTTATATACTCATCTCTTTTCAACGATTAGAGGATTTCAGCATAGATAAGACAAAAATAATACGGTCGGTTCAGTGGCCTTTTAAATCGGAATTAGTGTGGATTTTAATGGAATTGAGTGCAAATCGTGGCCGGCCGGCCGATGGTGGGTACCAACATTTTTTCCATAATACGGGTACTATAATATCACGTTAAGTCTCTTTTAGAATAGTTAGAGAGCATGAATTGTCAAATATCCATAAGCTTTGCCTGCCGACCTGACTTGTTTCTTCCAATTACTATTTAGAATTTCTAAAATTTTAATTAGGCAACAAATACTATAGTTATTAATTATTTCAAAGTTACTCCAACATTCAAATAGGAACATACGCACCAACGAACGTACCAAAGTTTTGTTTTGTGCCAGTGTTTTCAAGGAGAGCTGGAATGAGTTCCCGTGTATATGTACTATGTCGCAGTGGCTCACTTTTGTTGTTTACATACTTATATTTTTTATAATAAAACACATTCTGTTATTTTAATCATTCGTCATTTATTGTAGAATGGATAGGATCAATATATTCGAATTAAAGATTTAAGCTTGTATGAAACAACTAACTATCCACAACTAACTAAAACACGAATTCATTTGACATATATACCTAAGTATATAAAAGTAACATCACGCCTGTAATCCCCGAAGAGGTAGGAAGAGGAATGTAGAACACTGCCACGTTTCACCAGTTACTTTTAAGTCCCACGATGGAATAGGTGGTGCGTCTATTCCCATATACCGGGCACATATCCAGACTCCGAGCCACTACTAGAAAATTTAATTTAGAAAATTTCGTAGTGCTCGAGGCGGGAATCGAACCAAGGACCTCCCGTTCGGTAGTCGCACTTGCAACCAACACAACCAACGAGGCAGTCACACATATATTGTGTTATATAGAAACCTGTTAATGGTAGTTGGCACACGGCATAGACAAACATACATTCTGACAATATTTGCATGTAATGTTTGTACATAATGACGTAAACTGTACGTCGTATATCTATATATAGAATGTCGTGTTTCCCGCGGTGACGATTTGTTTATGTAATGTCAAAATTTATTTTTGGGCCACAAATAAATTATAAGCAGTTTTTTCTGTCTTTTCCGAGTTGTGATCGGTGTATCGTTTGTCGTGTTGTTTGCAAGAGGGAATGCCGACCAGGCGGTCCTGGGCTCTAATCCCAGGCCCGGAACTACTGAATTTTTCTAATTTAGATTTTCTAGTAGTGGCTCTAAGTCTGGACTCCATAGTGGGACGTAAGCTGGACTGGACGTAACTGGTAAAACGTGGGGTGTACTACACTTGTCTGCCTTCCTCTCAAGGGCGGATCCAGGTTTCACGCCAGGGGGGGTCATTTAGTCGTGGTCAATTAACAAACAGTTATAGTTTAATTTTGATAATAATAAATACAAGTAAAAAGTAGACTTTTTATTAACAAATGTAAGTAGTGAGATCTAGTGAGTTTTCGAGTGTTTTATTGTATAAAATGGTGCGTAGTGTCACAGTGTACAAATACGTCTATTAAAGGTTTCTGTTCTAACGGACCCAAAAAGATAAAAAAGTGGTTACAATTAGCACGAAGGGACCCAAAAAGTGTTGTATCTCATTTTAATGTTTTTATGTATGAAGATCACTTTGATGTAAGTGATGTATTTGTGTTCTTACATTACTATTGAAATAAATTGAATTGCAGACCTATATAAAACCAAGAAACGTTATGTTCATTTTATAGACATATTTTGTCAACATAATCTAAAATGAGGTTAAAAAAAACGCGTTTTGATAGTCATTTGAAAAGGTTGGTGGGAATATAAATACTTTTTAAGATATATTTACCTTATTGTTTTTACGTTTTTGAGTTCCGCAGCATAGAAAACGGCAATGTTTTTGAAAAAAAGTGCAATTATAAAGGAGTCTTTTTAGGTAGGTTACTGCTATCAGCTTTCACAAAATTTCTATCATTTTTAGATCAAAAATACAGAACTCTTACATATCACATTTATGTAATAATATTAGGTTTTTTTTTGCATTGGTGCAAAAATGGGTGACAACGTCGAAGAACGTAGGTACTGTGGTATTTACGTGTGACGTCACCAAAGTAATAACCAATCACAGAACGTTCCTGTTGTTGATTACATTTCAAAAAATAATTGTATTTTTTTATTATTATATTTATACAAAGAAATTTACTTATTTTTCCATAAATTTTAAAGAAATAGGTACGCTTCTTACGTTATTAAATATTTATTAGGATAATTATAATTCGTAGCATATCTTTAAAGTTGTTCAATAGTCTAATGTCATCACATTACATTATCAACCAGTCTCAGTCCACTGGCAGACATATACCTTCCGTAAGGGGTTTTTGCTCTTTTCCCCGCACTGGGCTTGTGGGTTGGGGATCTCAAAGTATCGCTCTTCGCGCCGGCTGCGCTGCCGCCCGTCAGCGGCCAGGGGATTTAGCTCCTCGTAGATGGGCTGCGCTACATCGCTATCTCCCAATCAGCGGATACATTAGTGAAAATTAATACCGGTGACGATGGAAAATTGATTTTAAAACAGTGATTCAATAAGAACGGTCACAATTCTCACAATACTGTGTATGTTACTATTAGATACTATAGGTTTCAGATAACTTATTATTCTCGTACGTCAGTGAAATTCATACAAAACCCTGGTGATACCGAGTGATAATTAAATTCTGTTCACAAAATCATCATTATCGTTTCCAAACTCACCCAGAACGAGAGAGGTTAGGGGTGCAGTGTTGCTAACATAAGTAACACAACGTAAAACGAAAGTACCTACTAAGTATTATATGCCATTGGACATAAAACTTTAGTATTTACTTATGAATTTTACATAACACTAAGCGAACGTTCTGTTTGCTCGCCCACGAGTGGTGACGCTGTCACACCTGTGAATTTTGTCTTCTATTTAAACAAAATCAATTTACATGTAGACAAACATGCATACGTACATATTCTGTGTAACGACGAAAACACATGGCGTATGCGTGGAATTCGCTTTTCTCTTTATACGCGAGGAAAATACGTATTTATTACTGGAGTGAGGTGTATGCGGTATTTATTGGTGCCGCTGATTCGGGAGTTAAACGCCGATGTTATGCAGGTTTTCGTCAACGACAGCAATTATGGCGTATAAAATATTACATCACCGTATTTATCTATGCTAGAAACAACGGCAGATGATATAATGTCAAATTAGATGTAAAATGCAAATGTTGACAAATACGGCCGCCGAGGGAGACTAGGATTCACCTATGTGGACCGTACGCACAGGCTAGATAACTGACTGATGGGGGCTTCAGAGCCGTACGAAACAATGAAGGTACAATGAAACAGAGCGGTACGAAAAAAGTAATGAATGTAGCCGAAGCGTATCAGCTCTGTAAGGTTGGAAAGAATTTCCAAACGATGCTCTCTGCTTAGTCCATAATGAACTAAGCATGTAATATGTTGGTGTGTCATATCTAGTATTTATAATTGAGATTATTATATTCTTATTATGAATTAAGTATATGAAGCAATAATATTCGCATATTAAATTAATGGACGTAGGTTAAGTGGTTCTCTTAGCACTAATCAACTTACAAGTATGTGAAAAAATGGTAGTTATGAAAATGAAAAAAAAGGGAAAAAATATCTAACAATTATTGAGTTCATAGTGATACTAAACATAGACGTAGAAAGAGACGGAGCTTTATCTTCGGCCTTGAACTATACTTAGACAGTAAAGTGTATTGGATAAATCTATGGTCTATAATAGACATGTTACGGCAATTTTTAATCTGTATCAGAATGATTAGCCAGAGATTTCTATGGTTTTATTTTATGATTCATTGTTCTATAGCTACGAGACACGTTGTAGAGAAAATCTTTGACTGACACTCTTCATTGTTATCGTCACTGCCATTGAGTCGTTTCACTATTGGTAATGTATCTTCTCTCCGAATGAAAAGGATTTAGGCCTTTTTAAACGCCAACAAACTAGGAAATAAGTTCGTTGCCCCAAGAAGTGGTCAATTAACAGATATAATTGTTTAAACCTAACGTTATAAATTTTACATTTCAAATAAACTTTACTTGAGATGTTTATTTGTTTAAAAATGGCAGACAATTCACATTAGGTGATGACTTTTACCTCATTCTGTACCTATAGAACCATGTTGACCTTACCTTAGATCGGTAGAGCTGTAGGTTTGATAAATACCTAGGTATATGAAGAATATTGTTAGAACCTCGCTCTCGGCACGTCCGCTGACTCGGCTCGTTCGCTCCCGTAGGTATTCATTTAGCGATGCTGATATTCGAGAATTTGCGAAGAACAGTTGCGAAGAGAATATCTTTCGCTAATAATGTGGAATTTGTATTTTTGAAACACTTAGGTGCATCCTGATGTTAGAGATTTTCATTATTTTTGATATCATAAATGAATCAAAGTTGGATGCGAAGAGCTAAGGACAGGGCGCGGCGCTTAAAAGGGGAGGCCTATGTCCAACAGTGGACCTGGACAAGTCCTCAACGAAGCGGTTACAGTGTGCACGGGTTTTATAAACTTATGCATAACCCGTTACCATAACTGGCAAATATAAATCTTTTCCGATTTGGAAGGCATGTTCATTATTCGGTTAGCTGCTATTGCCTCATAAGAACGGCTGAACGTCGTCGAAGGCCTTAAAGGCGGCTTAAAAGCATTCAATAGATAAATTAATTTTTAATAATAATTAATTTTAACAGTAAATATTTTTTGCACTATCTACGTGTTAATCGTGAGTTGAAATAACCTACTATTAATGAAATTTTTGTGTCACTGTGTAGGTGGTATTCCAGTAAATTTTAAATAGGTACTTATTAATTACATACACATACATACATATCTTTACAACAGTACCTTCACGGAGTAGGGAGGGAGCACCGAGTGGCAAATATCTCTTACATACTAGGTATTAATTACTTAATGTGACTATATCTATACCTACATACATTTACTTTTGATTTGTTACATTTTACACTATGGGCGTTAACCATCTGAGTAAAAGAGCCGCTGTTGATTCTATTTAGCATAGCTTCCCTATACTTTTATTCATTCATCGATAACTTATAAACACAGCTGCACCATTCGCGAACTACTTTTCTACTTAAAGTAAAGACCGTATTTAATAAAATTACTTTCTTGGCAATTAGACAAACAAAACAAACGCGAATTAAAAGAAAACAGCCCCGGATCAAATGAAATTATCCCCAATTAAAAGTCCTAACCTAAAACTGTTCGCGCTAAAATTTCCCGCCCTGTCAAAACTCAATTTGTCAAGTCAAACATCATAATGGCTGCGCTTGGGGTGCTTCAACCATAGAGAAGATGTGTCGTAGAAATGCCTCTGCTACTTTTAATTAAAAATGCAAGGGCATTTTAATAAGAATTAAATGTCATTTTCACAATAGCTTTTTCTATGAGTTTCAGTGTTATTGGGCAAAATATCCCGTAGACTACGAAATGATAAAAAGTTTGAAGCAGTGTTTTACAACTTTTTATATAATTCCGGTAGTATCTACATTAAAATATAACCTTTACAGGTATCTACATTATGTTTGATATATCCACATAATATTGCTATGTAACATCACGCCTGTAATCCCCCAGGAAGGCAGAGGAATGTAGAACACTTCCACGTTCCTACCAGCAATAGCGACCAATGAGGCAGTCAGTCAGTATAGTATTTCTAAGTGTTATCAATTCTATGGTTTTACCGTGCTTACTTGTTTCTTTCGTAATTTCTATTCAGTTATACATAAGGTTGCAAATCGTGTATGAGTCTATGAGGCGGCTCTGAATGGGTCCGGGACGAGCTGTTAGGGCAGCGACAGATTAAATTGTGTAAATAGGGATTAGTTAGATAAGCCAGCCATTGTTCTGGTGTGAAGAGATGGCGCCACAAGACACTGACGAGCTGCGTGCGCCGGATTTGGGTCACAGCCATTCAGGAAGTGACTGCAGATTAATGATTTAACTATGAAAGACTTATTTTGAATGGTTGCTGTGTAAACAAAACTTGGAAACCAGATTACCTCAAACGTTTTTGAATTCACTCTAACAGGTCTTGTAGACCCATTTTATTACGGTACTGTTTCTATTTTCACATAAAGCTATGCTTGTTTTTTGATTTGCTGGATGTGCTACTTACACTTCAATCGAGACCTACCTCGACTCTCTAAGAAAGTGACTATTGCGAGGTATGCCAATCTACCCATCTATGCTTTACTAGATACTGTATATTTCGGGTAGTAGATACTATATATTTCGGGTTTAATTACGAGTTCTACTTTCGAGACGTAATGGTTACTTGACCATCACTGATTTACCATCAGGTGGCCCATCTGCGGATTTGCTGGGTTAAATATAAATAAATACTACCACTATACTATATTAGTTAAATCGTTTCACGCTCTAATAAAGGTATTTTGCACAGGTCTAACTCATCGGGCAGCAGCATCAATTCGCCGTTGGGGCCGGCTGCCTCGTGCGGCATGGCGGCCAACCCCTACGCGGTGCCCCTGTACGGGGGCGCCCCGGTGCAGGGCTACGGCTGCGCCCCCGCGGACCTGCCGCACTACGGCGACATGCGGGGCGCCAGCTGGTACCCCGCGTCAAACGACCCCAGGTTTGCCAGTGAGTCGCCGGATTTTTATTTTTACCATTAATGTTGTTTATAAAAGTAACTTCACGCCTATAATCCCCGAAGAGGTAGGCAGAGGAATGTAGAACATTCCCACGTTTCACCAGTTACTTTTAAGTTTAACGATAGAATAGCTGGTGAGCCTATTGCCATATACCGGGCACATATCTAGACTCCGAGCCACTACTAGAAAATCTAAATTAGATAATTTAGAAGTGCCCGACCCGGGAATCGAACCCAGGACCTTCCGTTCGGCAGTCGCACTTGCAACCAACACGACCAACTAGGCAGTCAACTTCACTTCACTCTATGTATATATAAATATGTGTACTCTGTGCTATTTATTCATTCCGTCAGCCGTCATTGTCAAATCGGTAAACAGAAAAATACATTGCACATTTTATCAGACCTGGAACTAAACAATACTTCATTTTACGACAAAAAAAAGTATCTTACATATCTAATGTCAAGATAAATATAATCCATTTAGTATATATTTTTGTTTTCTTATCACTCATTGTTACTCAAAGTAATCGAGGAAGTTTCTAGAATATTAAAAGAATGAAAAATCCATATCGTCCATATTATTGAATTATTCCAAAATGAACATACGGTTTGATTGCCTCGTTGGACGTGTTGATTGTAAGTGCGACTGCAGATCGGGAGGTCCTCGGTTCAAATCTCGGGTCGAATACTACTGGATTTTTCTAATTTAGATTTTCTATCTGTGGTTCGGAGTCTGGAAATGTGCCAGGTGTATGGCAATAAGCTCACCACCTAATCAACAGTAAGTCGTAAACTTAACTGGTGCAATTCCATAGAGGAACGTAAATGTAAATGGTGAAACCTGGGAGTGTTCTACACTCCTCTGCCTACCTCTTCGGGGACTACAGGCGTGATGTTACATAACGTACGATATACGATAGATGATATAGTAAAGAAACACATTTCATTATTATATATTTACATTTAACGCAGTTTTTTTGTTATTCCTCAAAATATGTCAGCTACCTACTCAGTTCCAAGCGCATACCTAATATCAGCTCGACATTGAATTAAAGTTAAATTTAAAGCTTCATTGTCCTAATCTAACATTTTGCATGTAGCATCTCGTTAACATAAATTAATATCATATAAGTATAATACAGTATCAATCGGTGTTAATTGGTAAGTCAGAACGTGTGGTTCGGACCGATGACCTACAAAATATGCTTCACGATCTCGCGTTTGACCAAGATTCCGTTGCAAATTCTAAATAAAACTAGCGGACTACATACATACATTCGACACTCGTGTAATAAAATCAATTTTTACAGATAAAAAGAAAGTACGAGTGAGATTGAAAAACATAATGTTATGTAACAGATATAGTAGTAATATAAAATTAATGACAAGTTGATTGAATTACAAAAACTTATTATCTTCTACATTTGGGTGATCATCACAAAACTTTATAGTCTCTGGATATTATTATTTAACCGTTCAAATTATAGTTACAGAACTGTTAATATTCAATACTAAAATATCTTTAAACAAAAGCGTATCTAGAAGTTAAATTCGGAATTCAAAATAAATATTAGTTTCATGGATGAAGATGATATCTTGCGTAAACTGAGTCACGAGATTCGCGCGCAAATCTGGCTACCACAACTAAACACCTACGTTTTGAAAAGTCACTGCAGATTATGTTAGTGGGACAGTCAATTTAAATGCCCCCGCAACGTTAACCTAAAAAAACAATTTATCGTTATTGTCTATGGATAGAGGTTTATTACAATCATATTTGCGCTACTACGCGCTACACTATGTCTATGATACTTACGTTATTTCGATAATCGTCTGCGATGTGGGTGTAGTCGTGAAATTGTAACGGTTCTAATGACGTCAATTGTATCTCATATTCATGAATAACGGCTTCTATGGTTGTCGTTTCTAAATCACTAGCTCAGCGTACTAAACAACAAATGTATAAGGAAAGTAGACTAGTAACCTTAACATTTATATAATTGTTGTATTTTAATAGATCTTTGACGATGGGTTCTGACGTATTAATTGCTTACTTTTATGAGTTCATAGGTTCTTATATGCTAAATCTTAATTAGGTCATAATGCAACTAGAGGGGCCATTACACTAAACTATCGAGAGTGAATACTTGATTACGTATATCAACATTCTATGATGATACTTCTCAAGGATTTTACAGGAAAACATGAAGTCATATTTTAAAATTTTCCTTGATGTTGTTCTCGTTTACTGTCTGTCATAGCTGGAAGGACTTCATTCAGTTATATACAATTTTAAAATGGCCGCTCATAACCTTGACGCGGTTGCAGGTGCCTGGTGTATGGTATGGTAATACGGTCACCACCAATTTCATATTGTGACGTAAATGTAACCCATGAAACGTGGGAGTGTATGTACTACATTCCTCTGCCTACCTCGTCGGGGATTA
>DWFO01001979.1:0-14593 GCA_018246595.1 Mimoniades nurscia nurscia | reverse complement strand
GTTCGACCCGGGAATCGAACTCGGGACTTCCCGATCGGCAGTCGCACTTGCAACAAACACGACCAACGAGGCAGTCAAATATAATATTAAAAATATTAAGAAAATTAAAATGAACGACAATTAATAAACATATTATATTTAATTATGATTCGCAAAGTAACCATTAATAAAAAACAGTAAAAATAAATTTACTGAATGATAGGTTACTTTTTTTTAAATCTGGACTCTACTGTAATGAAATCTCTTAAGTGCACATTTAAAATAGTGAGAATTGGATTCTTACATGTGCACCTGTTCGATTGGTATCAGTTGAAAAGGCTAATATTATACCTATTACTATATATTTAAATCTCTTCATATCTAATTATTACCTCAGCTACTGGACCTCGTCGGAATAATTTGAAAAATAAATTTATGCTAACCCGGTTCTGCGCTATAAAGTGTAAATTAAGTTTTAGTTATGTGTTCACCTGCCTCCTCATAGGCGTTCGAGCGAGATGCGATGTTTATTTTCCTTAAAAAAAGAACACTTCCCCAAATTTTTTTTAACAATTTCTAGTATAAAATTCAAGCTTTTTAAATTGAGTTTTATATTGAGAATGTAACTAACTGCTATACCATAAACGATGGAACGAGGTACATTAATTTATATATATTTATAAAGAATCGCATTGCTTAAACTAACCCTTAAGGAATACAGTCTTGAATATATACTTTGTATTTAAACACAAATATATATACTAACAGTGAAATAATAGGGTATATAAATGAAAAAAAAAATTGTAAAAAACAGTCGTAAAGAATATATAACTTGTATCGGTTTTATTACTTCATCGAAACTGAATGATCCTTTATCGTGGGTAGAAAAACCATTCGATATTGCCCCAATGCGCTGTGATACTTTCCGATATTAAAAAATATAAACATGTCACTTACCTACGCACTAAAATGAAGTATCACCATCATCAGTCATTGCTTCCACTGCTGGACATAAGTCCCCCTAAGGAGTGGTGCCAATATTCTCCACGCTGAGCATGCGGATTGAGGATCGCAGAAAATGAAATATGCCACACATAAATACCTCAATAACATACCTACATAACTCGATGTCTATCAAACAACTTCAGATTGTATAATTTGTATAAATTAAACAGAAGCCGGTTCCGATGTGACAGATAAATAAACATAGATTTATTGCGTATTATACAAGCTATTAATTATACGAATAAATTGGCACGTGCATTTATTCGTGCAATATTTCAACATGTACGAGTACCTACCTTCCATGAGATGTGATTATTAAAACATTAATATCATAAGAGATAATGAAACAAGAGTTACTCATAACAATTGATACAAATTAACATCGCGTCACGTAAATCAGTTATATCTGCTTTATATGTATAATTGCACATGTGTAGGTGACAATACTCAGTTCATATATTCCTGCATTGTACAGCTATGCTCTATTTTATACACCGACGTTGAAGCCCGATGTGGTCTAATATGCGCGAGCCTTTAACAGCTATGTGCTGTTTTATACAACAACATTGAGCCCTATGTGGACTAATATGAGCGAGCCTTTAATATTATACCTCACAAACATATTTACATACATAATTACTTACATATCTGCACACGTATTCCAGCATTAAAACGGTCCGTACAAAAATCTTAATTAGATACTTCACTTAAAAACTATGACTTTTTTTTTCTCTGTGGGTCGTTGCCACTTTATCCGGATTATCCATGATGGCGAAGTGTTACCAGTAATATTACGAGGACTAATTTAGTTTGGGTTAACTGCGTCGGTAATCCAATTAACGGGCTTCGTATTTATCGTTACGTGTGTTATGCAAATGTTGATACAAGTCGCACTAATGAAGTTGAGATCAAAACTTAGAAGCGCGTTCGTATTAAACTACATATAACTGACATTTCCCTTCTGAGTTCGATTTTCTCTTCCTGCTTTCCCTTTCAACTGAGAGAAATCCAGATTTTTAATACTATTCATACTATGGTACCATTAATAATACTCATATCAACTATTAATAATATGAGTACTATTTATATAATTTATAAGCAAAACTCGTCTCATTTTACGAAAGTCTGTGAGTTGTTGTAATAAAAAATATCGCTCTATTAGGGTTGAAAAATATTCTGAAAAAATCTATACATTTTACAGTTCTTCATAACGTTGTCCCGGGTATGTGAAATCTACATGCACTTGACGTGCTGGACTACAGTTTAGGCTTAGACGTTCAAAGATGGAACAATAAAAGGAATATGATGAAGATGGTGGTGATGACTTAATTATATTGGTCACATCGGTATAGATATCGTTATATCATTGATTTCTTTAATGCCAAGACTCTGTTCTAATCTACATTTCATCTTTTCCAGGTAAAAGCACGATCTTTCAGAATTTTCTCTCCAGTTTATGGTATCGTATAATATAATTTTATTGTTTTTAGTTACAATTTTAATCATTTCCATAATTATATATTCCATTTTCCATTATATTGTTTAAAATCATTGAACAACAGGTTATTTTAATGTATTTGAGGCTGTATTACGTACGTTATGGGAAATCGAATTTATGTGTACTTGTGATATAATGCTCCGTTGAATAGGTTAAAAAGATATTGTTGACAGTCCCACAATGGACTGAGCAATGCAAGTAAGAAAGAGGGTTCACGGTTGAAACAAAATTAAAGAGATGAAACAATCGTCAAAAAAATATATACCAAGCATTTACATGTAAGAGAAAAACAACTTCAAAGCCACTGAAATCGATTTTTCTTTATTGAACGTCAGTTTTTTCTTTTTCATAAAAATTTGAAACTTCTTGTTATTTTCAAAAACGGGACATGTTTCTTTTAGTATTGGTGCAACTGTACAACTTTAAAAATCAGCAATAACATCGTTCCCAAATAAAAAATTACATTAGAAATATTGAAGGAAAACTCGACAACCCTATTTCTAACGATTCAAAACTGGCGGCCATTTCTAACAGCCTATCAAAGAGAGCGCTATTTAGGGATCACTAACAATTTTTTATTGACCGTAATAAGACATTAGCACGATACGTACTATAGTTTTATTAAGACAGAACGGAAAAGAATTATATTTTATTATTATTATTATTATATTACAATGGTATTTCCACCTTCTTGGCTGTTGCTTATTTATAGATACCTCGTCCTGTTACCTACAGGAAATAGGGTATCTATGACTCCGTTACTAAATAAGTCATATGTATTATATAAAATATATACCTATATATATGATGTAAAATATGATAACAGTACCTAATACATATATATATTAGTGGAAGTAGATATACAATATTCCAATAGACAGCGTATTGAATATAAATAATTAAAAAAAAATTAACAAAACCAAAACCAACTTCGTAAACAAACAAATTAAAACGCACTGAAAAGTAAAAAAATAATTTGTCAATGTCAATCAAATTATTATGATAATTACAATGTAGGTACAACTATTGTTATTTATGTAGTCGGCGTCAGCCAAGGAAACGTTACAAACGAACCACAATATACTGTGAGTACCTACTGTGACAAACCATCAAAACCTATATACACCCATTTACAAATTAACTTTTAATTTACCTATGTCGCCTACCTACCTTGGCCGACACCGACTCCAAAAATAACAATAGTTGTACCTACATTATTATCGTAATAATTTGATTGACTTTGACGAATTATTTTTTTACTTTTTAGTGCATTTTAATTTGTTTCTTTATGAAATAGGATTTTTGTTTTGTTAAAATCTTTGTTTATTTTTAGATTTTTAGTGAATCTGAAGTACACTAATTTGTCTGTATATGGGTAGATCCACTAAACGTGCTGCTCCTATGAGATAGTGCCGTTTAAGCCCTTAATACCCAGTTTATTTGAAGTAAATTTATAGCTTGCAATCCCACGTAAATAATAAATATCAAAACGACGGGTTTTTATTTCCCTTGTTTTTTTCATCTCTCGATTGCATTCGAGTGTGAAAAATAATAACTGCATAAAGTACAGCACCGCTCGAATTATCTCGAGTGTGTACAGTTTGGCCAGTTTAGCGCGCTCGAGTTAACTCGAGTGCACACGTTAAGGGGTTAAATGAAACAAATGGAATCAGGGAGATACGCTTAACTCAACTTATGGAGTTCCATTAATCGTTATATTCGACTACGGCAATTACTTGTCCGGATAGCCTATAAAAGATCAGACAAATATCGTTAATTAGCTCCTAAGAATTGAAGAGTTCCGTTACTTTCTCATGGATCCCATAATCAGAATCTATATATCATTTATTTGCTTATTCGCTGACAGTGAGACAAGTAGCCAACCGGGAAAGTACAGTTACACAACTGGTAAAATGATTAACGCCCTAAGTGAACCATTTGATCAGTGCCAGTGATTGGTCGAGTGGAATCCCGCTTAGAATGGAAAATGTTTTGTAACTTAAAAGAGGCGAGCGGATGTTGAACCTATAATAACATGTAGTATGTTGATGGGAACGGCCTGTTGATTGGGTAGACTCCTGACTTTACAATATAATTGTCAAAAAACTTTACAAGCACGATTTAGAATATAATCGTCAGAAGACAGGCTTTACTTACCTAAAATAGCGATCCAATCTTATCTTTTGAAGAAATTCTAGTATTGAACAGGAGAATGAGATAGGTTAACATCATATTACTATCAGACTTAGCGACAGACTAGCAGATTTCACACGCCTTGAAGAATAATGTGAGGAATTGATGTGAAGTGCGCGAGTATTCTCGCAATGTTTTCCTTCAATATTAAAGCAAGTGATATTTGATATTTCAAAAGCTCATATTTCTGTACAAAAGTGTGCGCCGGTATTTTAACCATGGAGCCGCAGAGTTGAATTCTTTACGACTAGGCTATCCCTGTTTAGTAAGATCTGCGGCTTGACTCGATTTATTGCGTAATTCCTCAACGACAATAAAACATATATTTAAAATGCAGTTTTACAAAATTCTTTCTACATTTTGTTTACTAATTACATAATTTATGTACAATACAATACAAGGTTATATAATTTTGGCAAAAGTCGTATAAGTCCATATAAAGGTAGCAGTCAAAATGACCAAAACTTGACAAAAATAACCGTTCTTCAACAATAAAAGATATAAGAAAAATACAAAAACCCATTTTACGTAATGTGAATCAGATAACATAGCCCAAATTTTATTATCTTTGCCAATCCTTTATTAATATAAATGTACCTATAAAACTTTTTTCTTACTGTGTTGACACTTGATATGTTATGTGTAGAATTGTGTAATATGTACATGTTAAATGTTTTCATCAAAATACATATCTCTAAATATTTCACAAACTCAATTCAATTACTGAAATACATATTGTATTATATATCTACATTTCTGACGCTGTCGTTCAATATAACAATACTTATTTCCGCTGTAAACAGCAGTTTATTGTTCCCCGTGATGTAGCTGACGTGACACTGGAGAATAAGTAGCTTCTTGCGCCTTGAAAATAAAATCCCATTTAGATATTTATCTAGGACTAACGCTATTTGGAATTAGACAAAGAAGTAAGTGTATGAATCGTAAGTATATCTACTAATGTTATCACATTAGTATACAATACCGTTATCTCATATGACATACATGGAAATGAATGGAAAACGCTATTTCAATGTAACTCACAACATCATTTCACTAGGTGTTAAAAGCCGGAGGTTATTAGGGTCGATCTATTTGACAGAGATATAAGCACTTTAACTGCATATTCAACCCACTATCTAGAAACTTCAAAGGTCTTCTGCTAGTAAGTTGCAACAATGAATCAAGAATGGAACATTTCAATTTATTCGATAATAAAATCCTCATCCATTTTCAATACGAGAAATCTTGTTAATTTCAATGAATTTAAAGTAACTCTTAAAGTTTTGTAATAAACATTGTTACATAATGAAATGATTATGACAATCGAAAAAAAAACAACTGATACCAAATTAATCCAGAACTTTATAAATACGAGAGATGTTCTGAATTTAAATTTAAAGTAGCCGATAACCTACGTAAGAAGAAATGTTATACAATGAAGCGGGTATTGCAATCGGACAAAAAAAGACAAATGAAACGGGATTATTCTAGAACTTTCGCTTATAGAAAGTATACGAGAGAATCGACATCACGCAAAATGTATAAAAAAATCGCGATGTAAAAAGCGACCAATGCTATTGATACAAGTGACAACATAATTGTAAACGATTTAAAAACTTCTGTTTAAAGTCGACCAATAAATACACCAAGGAACATCCGATCTGTTTCTACTGTTAATAACGATTGCTTGTTTCTTTTCTGTTAGAAGAATATTTTGCGAAAACTTAAGATCTTTCGACATACATATGTTCTTGTCTTTGTACCTAACTAAATTGTTTGTTAGCTCGCCGAAATGGTAATTTAAAACTGCATGTCTATTTTACCGAAGGCATTTTTAGTTCAATAAAACTAAGAAACTCACTAAGGTTTAAATGTCCTCCCACACAGACAAGAAAAAATTGGTATAAAATTCGTTCGTCAAAAGTGGAGCGTTCGAACGCGGGAGTTTCAATGGCGCGTTTCGTAACAGTATTCGCAGACACACCGTCGTGTTTCTTACAAGTTCTCATTGATATTACAACCGTGGGCGGACCGCTCGGTCAACTCCATTCATGAATTGGGCAACAGGGCCTACGCGGATAACGGTAAGATTATAGACCCATACCGGTAAATTACCAGCGTTAATTAGTACAAATTTGTGGTTTGCCGTAAATTTCGTGGAAGGAGGAAGTGCTTAATCAATTTCGTACAGTGTGGTCTCGAGTTGCAACACCGCTAAGTACCTTTAAAAATAATTTAACATAAAAATCAACGTTTTAAGATGTGTGTACAGTAAAAGATTTTTTTTTTTGTATGAGCTAAATTGATATTTTATGTAACCATGAATTTTTATAACCAGATACGAATAATGTTATCTTGGAAGAGTGATTAATGTTCACGATTCTCAAAACACTGAAATCATGATATCAGTAATTTTACCATACCATACAGTACACCCAGAAGGTACACTATCTCCCTTTTAAGATTTATTCATGATAACTAAACTACTTAGGTTTGACTATTTCCAACAAGGATATCCACCCACGCGGTACTAATAAAATGACATTGGACGTTATTGGAAACGTATTAATTGGGATTGCATTCGATGTTAAATAGATCAGGTTTATGTCAGCTTTTTGCGGGACGTCAGGGCGACAAGAAGCTGTGTGCGTTTTTCATTTCCTTCATAAATAAGGCCAGTTACCGCCGTTGTTAACGATGGGTGGAGGGAGGTATGGTGTAATTGATGGTTTTTGTAACTGAAACGCGCATGTTTGTCAGTCTGTTACACTTAATGGCTTTCTTCTGTCAGTTTGAAACGGAAGTTACACGAGCTGCGCTGAAGTGGCTAACGATACGGGCGCAGGCCATTGCCACACTTGAGCCACATTTAGCTATACATATGTGATTATTTGCCTCTTACTCGGTTATATCGTTGTCTGTAGTTATTTACCTATTGTCTTGTATTATAGAGACTACCTAATGTCTAATAAAATCAATTATATCTAATGAAAAGAAATTGATGCCTAACAAGCAAAGAGGAAATTGTTAAACAAATAAAAAGAAAAAAAAGCATCCGTATAAGTATGTATTTACTAGCTGTGTCCTGCGTTTTCACCCACGTTAATTAGAGAACAATCTGTTAAAAACTATTTTAAGAATATCACGCTCTGATCACTAAGAGTAAATATAGTAAAAAATTACACGAGAAAAGGAAAAATAAAAGAACGCTTGGGAAAATATTAGCAAGACCCCCGGTCTTATAAAATATGGATATACATAATATTATAGAGTTTCTTTAATTTAAAGAACTTATTTTAAGGTACTTGTGTATACACGATATCTATAAAAAAAACTTTTTTAGAACTTTTAAAGGGGAACAAATTCGTAATATATGATTGTTGCGTAACTTTCACCGTTTACGCAGCGCACGCAAAGAAAGCTCTCAAAAAAAATCCCCGTTTTTGCAACATTTTTCATTGTTGCTCCACTCCTATTAGTTGTAGCATTATGTTATATAGCCTGTAGCCTTCCTCAATAAATGGACTATTCAACACAAAAATTATTTTTCAATTTGAACCAGTAGTTCCTGAGATTAGCGTGTTCAACCAAACAATCAGTCTTCATTTTTATAACATTAAGTACAGATAAAATTATTTGTTTTTATGAGCCAATTGATTACCATAACACATTGTTCCCCTACTTTGACAACGGGTTTTGTAAAGATCTCCTAAAGACATTAATTTATTGATATTCAATTTAATTCATTGTACATGCGACCAAAGCTACTACATATCTGTACATCATGTAACCTTTACAAAATCCCATTTCCCTGTCACTTTCTTCAAAGTCCTCTTTTTAAATCCTGTTTACATATCTGCTGTTCCTTTTGTATTTTATCTTTTCCATTCAAGCGTGTTTCCTACAAGCGAATAAGCGGTACGTTTCCATTAAAACCTGAATGGGACCCATTGTCTGGTGTCTGGACTAAGAATGGCAAATGACGTATTGTCCCATCATATCTGATGTTTTCATCTTACCACGTATTCACTGTCTCTTAAGAAAACCGCGTGTCTTTCAAAAGTGTCGTTAATAATAAACGGACGACAATTTCTTTTAATCTCAATCGAATCATTCTCAGCAATCGATCAATCATGAACACGTTTTGTCGTAACTTATCTTTATATGTTCATTGGATGTGTCGATTTATTTGATATTGAGGCAATTTCTTTCTACAATAAGATGTTCATTATAACCGAAATGATGGTCTTGGATTGAATATTTGACCACCCGTTTGACATATTGATTCTTACGACAATATGCCGCGCATTGCATTCGAAATGCGATTCTAAGTCGCGCAGGCTGAATAATGAGTATTGGTCTGACTCTTCGTGTACGAGTACTCTTTTTACGGGCCTCCCCGACGCCTATGTGCGAGAAAGATATCAGTGTAGGCCTTTTGTGACTCAAAGGTAAACTAAGTCCGTAGGTACTAAAGATTTTTTTTAACTTCAAGCATTGAGTCTGATTTTAAGACGCCACAATATACGTAAGTATTAAGAAACATAAGTAGTGAATCTGTTCATGGTTTTATTTATGTTAAAGTATTGCAAAAGTTTAAATTTTATTTTACTACAATACGAGGTATCACTAGCTTGGTAGTATTATAATTAAAATTATATAATATTTCGATTACAAAACCACAAAACTAATAATTCACAGACAAATTGTATCAAAGCGATCGAGTCGACCGCGTTCCTATTAACCGCTAATAGCTGTAACTCGATATCTTATCCAACACAACATTTAGGTATCAGTTACACAAACTAACTTTAAACGTACATATAATTCAAGTTAACACCTTCACAATTGATTAGGGGAACATAATCAAATTAAAGTAATTTTGTTAATTAAATCAAATAATCTAACTTACACGATTACTCAAAACTTGGAAATAGAATTTTAAATAATCATTTAAATTCATAGGAAATTGGAAAATGATTATGTTGATAGTGTGCTTTACGTAGTACTTAGAATTCTGCTAGCATTATAGTTGCCTTTTATTACATTAAATGAAGTAAATGGTGTAATAGACAATAAATAAATAAATGCATGCACAAATAAAAGAAGGAAAGTTTTTTTAAGCTGGTCGTACATGCGTTTGAATGTATAATCACATACATATGTACATATTAATATGGAGTACACAATCTCTGAATTTTTTTTGTAATATTGATAACCAACAGAGCCTACAGTCCAATAAAGTGTCCGATTCAGAAACCTTTCAATTACGAAACAAAAGCGGACCCACGACAGTTTACCGGGAAAGCTGTTACGAAATATTTAAATGTCACTTGTTTAACCGTAAAGGCGGCAAAAAACAGTGCAATAACCGATCTTGTTGAATTATATTAAAATGTCTATCACTCTAGTGAAAGGGGCATACGTGGAAGAGCTTTAGAGGTGCCTAACCCAGAAACACTCCAGATGTTAATAACAAATAATATAAAGTCTACAAATTCTGCTGGGAATTGGCACTAGAAGAATGTCTGCAAAATAAAACAACATTAACAAAATGATCATCATCATTGTTCTAATGATGCTGATGGAAAGGGAGAAAACAGATAGAGATTCCCAAAAAATCCTCTACTGGAGAACAGTAACTGATTTTTTTTTCCAATGAATCCCAGAAAGCAAAATAAGCTATGAGAATTTGATGGATTCAAGGGTCCGGAGTACAAACACCATCGATTAACGTAGTTATATAGCTGTACAATACTTTTGTTTAAGAACATGGCATATTTAGTAATAGCACATTTTCTTGTTTTGATGTACACAGGAACTAAATTACAGAAGTTTCCTTTTTTAATGAAAGGAGGTAAGTAAAATACATCTTCACACATACATATAGTAAACAATAACACAAATCTAAATACAGTTCTGAAAATGAAATGTATTGGCATGGTACGTACTAATATTAGCTTACAACATCCCAAATAACTTCATCAACGCTCAAAGGAAACTCCAGGCTTAGCGTCGAGCTTGAATCTTATGAAGAAAAGGTGCATAAAGTATGCACTTTATTGCATATGCAGTCGAGCGTTTGTTATGCAAGTGCCGCAGCCCGTGCGTTGATCTTGCATAATTCGAAATAAACTCTGCGACGGCCAGCCTGCATTATGTATGAATATTTACGCCGATGCGAAACGCAATTGTCATGCTCAGTGGTTTGTTACTGTCAACGTGTTTTTTGAGCAACGTGGTGGAGCATAGCTTGATCACTGATCATCCCCATCCCCCATCAAAGCACTATCGAATAGACAATTTGATCTATTTCTAGATCTATATCAAACAGCTTATATCCAAGAAAGCCACTATTTATTTACAGTATATTTCATTGATGTAGTATATATCCCATGATTTAATTTATGAAATTATTTGAAATTTTTATTTAAAAAAACTAGCACGTTTTATAATTTTATTTTATTTACTACTTTGCTGTTACCATTCTCTAATACCATATTATTTTCTATTTGACCGGTTTCTTTCAACAAATATTTTATTTCCAATTTTCCTGATTATTACAATAACAATAAATTTTCGTTTCTTTGTTATATTTGCTTTCAATTCGTTTTGAGTTTTCTATTGCACTTTTTATTTTCTTCGCGGTTTATTATTATAAATAAGATACTTTTCAGCGACCATTTCTCCATTTAGACAAATTTGAATTCACTTTGGCTCTGCTAACGTTTTCTCTTAGAAATCAGACCCATTTTCATAATCAAAAACAACGATGCGCATCTGGTGGGCCACAATCTGTATTCAAGCTTCGTTTGATAAGTGATACAATCTTTCCTATTCCTGCTGCCAAGGTGCATAGTGAATGCTCTTGTTACCCCACTTTAGTTATTGCATTTTACTATGACTCGTAAAGCAATCGACTATGCGCCTTAAAGTTTTTCGTCATAAAGTTCAAAATGCACTTAGCGTAAGTTTTGGTCATTTTAGAGATTTAAATCATTCAAAAGTGCTCTAAAAGTAGTAAAATGCCACAGGTATGATGACGACATGCGTTTCTAAAATATTAAAATATGTAATTGCTTACGAAAATAATGTTAATGAAAGGGCGAAGATTGAAAAGGACTAAGTCTTTGTTCGGTTACAAAAAATAAGTTCTACAGCTGCCTATTAGCGTAAAAAGTAATATTACGATTGTAATCTCCGAATATGAAGACAGAGGAATGTAGTACATTCCCACGTTTTAGCAGTTACGTTTACGTCCTGGACTGTTAGCGCCAGCATTTGCATTGACATGTATCGGTTTCAAGGACATGTACACATGCCAAGATATATCGCATGATAACATCATTCGTATGATTCTGAATAGTAGTAACGCAATCTTTAATACACGTGCAAGTAATAAATTAAACGCAGTGAGTCTTAGTGTGCGTGCCTACTGCATCGTTTAAAACGTGTCTGTTATTTAAGCAAACAAATCCCTTTATTATACGAATATTTTCAACAAAGACCGCAGTGCTGCCACCTAGGCGACAGTGCAGCCATCTGTTGAACAAGTTTGGTAGCACTGCACACAAACAACAAACAATATAATGGGGATGTTTGCTTATGTACATGTATAAACCAAGCATCATATGATAGCACATTATGTTGGTCTTGATTGTCACGTATTTATCATAAATTATCCTCCTCGTATTTATCATAAATGCGCCTCGTTGGTCGTGTTAATTGCATGCGTGACTGCCAATTGCGAAATTCTGGGTTCATATCCTGGGTCGAAGAGTATTCGATTTTTCTAACAGATTTTCTAGTAATGGTTCGGAGACTGAATTTGTACCCGGTATATGGCAATAGGCTCACAAACTATCTCGTTGCGGGACATAAACGTAACTGATGAAACATGGAAGTGTTCTACACTTGTCTGCCTACCTCTTTAGAGATAACAGGCGTGATGTTACGTTTATTATAAATTACCTTGAGTTACGTAAGCGCCGTAATATTACTTACTAACGATAGTGAATTCGTCTATGAGTGCACAAAACCTTCTAGCTCCTGAAATCAATAATCACTGAACAACTGCAACGGCTAGTTACATAAACACCAGACGACAAGTTACAAGACAAACGCGAATTCGATTTGAACATTTCGTAACTTACTACTTTGTTTCTTGTGGCTAGTTAATGTAGTTTTATATATTTCTACCCTCATTCTGATATGTACTCTGCGCAATTGTTGAAAGGATTAATTTCGATTGTTTCATATAAAATCTTACCTCAATGTATCTAGTAGAATTTTAATAACATGTCATTTTAAAGCGAAAAAGCTTTTTATGTTAGAAAGGTGTAGGAAGCAAAAACTTAGGTCCAGGTGAAATTTAACTATATAGTTAAAATGAGTAATTAAGGTAAATATAATAACGGTTTACCATGGTCATTCATGTTTGCACTGCACAGTTTACTTCGATAAAAATTAAGAGGCAAAAATATGAACGTAGAAAATCGTTATTCTCTATCTACCAATGTTAAAGTAGACCCGACAATATACATGAATATAAAATAAACTGAAAATAAAACAAGTCTGTGTAACATAAATGAATATGTATGTGTAACATAAATGAATATGTATGTGTAACATAAATGAATATATGTGTAACATAAATGAATATATGTGTAACATAAACGAATATATGTGTATCATAAATGAATATATGTGTAACATAAATGAATGTAGCGACATATCAGCTGCACTGTATTCCGCTTATGCATTACCAATTGTAACATTAAATGTAAAATATCACGTAAACGCTATTACCAAATAACATCAATGTAAATCGTGCCCTTCGCAGTCCAACTACAGTTGAAATTCGTTTAATCAGAGCATTCGAAGTACTGGCGTTACAGTTTCAATAAGTTATTGCCCATATATTAAAGGCAACACTCGAAAAAAATATCTACTCGGACGTTTATTTACGTACTTTAACTTTACGAGTGCTTGGCACATGTGCTTTAAGTGAATTTAAATTGGCTTTAAGTTCCCACAGCGTTATTATTGTGTATATAATTATACTTTGAATCCGTTAATGATGTACGAGGTTCGAATATCATTAATGAAATAATTTAAATAATTGAAGGTAAAAAAAATCCTTGACAATAATGTTCAATTGAGTCATGAACACTTTACTAGTCTTTTCACCTTGATAGTGTCAGGACACTAGAAGTTATAAGAAAGAAGTTATAAGGATAGGTACTGTTACTAATGAATGAATATTATTATTAATTATTGACCTTTAAAAAGATGGTTACCATCCTTTGCAAAGATCTCGTAATTTCACGCCTGTAATCCCCGAAGAGGTAGACAGAGAATTGTAGAACACCGATCGGCAGTGGCACTTGCAACCAACACGACCAACGAGACATAACAGTCAAATATCAATCATAAACCATCAAACCAAATCATAACCTTCATAAAGATGGTTGCATGTATCCACGGTTCGCCGTGACTTCTCGTAACTACTGTCTCCAACTTTCTTGGCTTGAAAAAATACTGGGTACCTATGTTATCAACAAATCTGGCCAATCACTTATTTAATGTCCATTTTCAGTCGGTTTTGGACAGATCAAGATATGTATGCCGGATTGTATGACGCAACGCCGTTTTCTGAAACGCCTTCATAACTTGTCCAAGTCGATGATTCAATGACGATTGAGAATCGACGACAACGTCTGAAGGTAATACATTAATTTCTTCAACTTATCGTAATAGCCCATGAGTAAGAGGTTAGTAATTTGTGAATGAGTTGTGTGTTACATTGAACAATTGATAAAGTCTTTAAAATGAAAGAAAAAAAGAAAAAGTAACTTCACGCCTGTAATCCCCGAAGAGGTAGGCAGAGGAATGTAGAACATTCCCACGTTTCAC
>DWFO01001978.1:0-14594 GCA_018246595.1 Mimoniades nurscia nurscia | reverse complement strand
CTGGTGAAACGTGGGAATGTTCTACATTCCTCTGCCTACCTCTTCGGGGATTACAGGCGTGAAGTTACTTTTTTACTATTCTTATAATAACACTGTTGTTTGTATAGATGTAAGTATTGCCACAGCCTGTCTCAGGCCACGCCTGATTGCTTTAGACTGAGCTGGACTTAGGACTATCATAGTAATCGTTGTCCATACGTATTTACGACCATTTATGATGTTATTCACTGGAAAGACTAAAGATAGATGGTAACGTTTAAAAATTTATACTTAAAGGAATCTGTGTGATGTTATAAGAGAATCTAGTTGTGATCCGCGATATTGTCTGCTGCGAACCAATTAAAAAATCTCGACGCTCAATAAATTATCATAGCAAACTTCAACAGACACAGTAATATTCCTATTTTTTACATCAATATAGATTTATAAGAAACATAACATCATGGCCATTATTTCCATAGCGATAGGTAGAGTGTAAAACATTCCCACGTTCACAAGATACGTTTATTCCCCACTATGGAATAGCGGGTGAGCTTATGCCATGAATTTCTACTAGAACATGATGGTAAATTAAAAACATTCATCAGTACCCGATCCCGGGATTTGAACTCAGAACCTCTCGATCGGCAGTTGCACTTACAACCACTACACCAACGAGGCAGTCAATATAGATCATGTTTGAACTAAAAAATAAATCAAAAATGTTTCATTCAATAAATAACTGTGAATAAATTGGTAGTCGCGTCTGTCGTCAAGTCGCGAGGGTCAGTTGAAGTATCACTCGCTGTAATCTTACACTTGAGGCACACGGTCCGATGAAAGGCTACACCGCGCGCTCGCCAATGCATGAGGCATCAAGAAAAACTTGTGAAAGCCGCGTAATGGCTGAAGAACATTTGTAAGATTATACTGAGGAATTGTTTAAAATGACGGCCCACGGACCCGTCACGGCCGATTTATGTGCGCCACAGACTATATACGGCACTCCGGATGATATTTTTCCTTTTCGATGTTGCCATTACCACAAAGTTACCTTTAACACCAAGTTTTACATTAAAGCATGTTGCCATTAAAACTGAGTTCACATAAAAAGCAAGATGCCATTAAAACTAAGTTGACATTAAAACAAGTTGCCATTAAAACGGCGAGGTTAAAATACTATTTGACTTGGTACCCGTGTCATCCTTCCTCCATCGCACCACATATGAATGAATGAAGCTTTATCAGCATCAACTGGACTCGCCACGCTTCGACATGCATGCACGTTTTTACCACGCATGTGTAATATGTGGAATGAGCTTCCACCTGAAATTTCTCTATGATATGGGGTTACGTAAGAAAAGAGCAAAGGAAGCAAAAAATTCCTTCAGGGCAGGCAACACATTGGTGACCGCTGATGTTGCTAATGTCTATAGGCGACGGTGACCACTTACCATCACGGTGGCCGGCTGCCTATTTGCATTGCCTTTTAATATAAAAAAAAGGTCCCCTTTAAAAGCCCCAACGTATGGGCCACTCCTCGTTAGCTGCAAACCATAATAGGCGAGAGTGAACACTTACGAACGAAGTTGCTATTAAATAATTGATTAACGTAGTAAATAGAAGAATACGTAACATCACGCCTGTTATCCTTGAAGAGGTGAGCAGAGGAGTGTGGAAAACTCCCTCGTTTCACTAGTTACGTGTACGTACATCCAGACTTCGAGTCACTACTAGAAAATCTAAATTAGAAAATTTAGTAGTGCCCGAGCCGGGAATGGAACCCAGGACCTTCCATTCGGCAGTCGCACTTGCAACCAACACGACCAACGAGGCAGTCTATTACATGCGTAATTATATCGCCAGGCCAGGTCCTTACAGGACAGGCAGAGGTCACAGAAACAATCACACAATAAGAATTAAAAAAGGAAAATCTTTTCTAAGTAAATAAGGATAATAAATATTATCCACAAGTTTCATATCGCTTTTAAACATCCACACAGTTTTCAAAATCGGTTCAATATAAAATCAGCTTTATTGTATTTAAAGATTCTATTAAAATTTCCACATTTTACGGGTCGGGCGAAAGTTGACGATCACATATAAATCAATCATAGTTCCATTTTGACTCAACGTGGAAATGTTTTGAATACAAGATGTGGAAGTTAAATTAACTGACGCCTCTACGGGTGTATCAGTCTATGGTATTGGACGAAAGTGGGCACTTTTTGCGGTATTTTGTTGTGATTCTTAAATAATTCAGGTTCTATGTTTAATTTATGACGTCATTTATTAAATAACCCACAAGCGGGACGAGTATTATCTTTTTTATCTGCGCCATTGTCCGAGGTGTGACAACTTCAAAGTTACATTTAATATGTAACAGCTGTTATGTGAGATTGTATCGGGTCTGCGATAATCGTTTTTTTTCCCACCATTGGGCGTGGGTTGTCAGTGTGCATTCTACATGACTATAAATTGACGGAGGTACAGTGACATTCTTACAAAACATATGTACGGAACCAACACGAGTTCCGCCCCAAAACGTATCACCTTCATGATTGCTTTCAAAGTAACAATGTAAGAGTTTTCAACTTACCGTTCCAGAACTCATAATCCTGAAGATAGAGTTAAAATCGCAAGCCAACTTCAGCTGCTCGCGGTGAGCTCGCTGTACAAAAGAGGAGGCTACAACCTACCTAGACACGGCTATATGTTCTCACCCCTAACGGACAGCAGTGTGAAAAACTGTGCCACATGCCCAGCGTGGGGATTACGGGCATACATCCCTCTGGAGGAAGCCTATGTCTGACAGTGGACTGAGACTTTCTGATGATGATAGTGATGATAAATAAATTGACGCCCGTTGCAACTGAACACGAACACACGAGCACGTGTGTTCGTCGCGCATTCGATGAGTGAGAATCGAACCAACATCTTCGAGTTTAGCAGTCAGCAGCCCAAGCCCCTCGACCGGCCGCACCACGCGGACGAAATTAGAGTGTTCATCGCACGTCCAATAAATCCGCCCAAACACAGTGAAGTGAAACAGAAATTTAGTGCAGTAAATAGAACAAGACAAGAGGACTGAGTCATTAAACACATTAGCGCAGATGTGAAATTACCTATAAACGTGTCTATTATGTTATTTATTTGTCACCTGTATAATAAATTTATGACAAAGTGCAGACTTATGCCCGATGACATTTTCTGCCATAAATTTAAAAATGTTGTACTTTATTTAATTATATAAAATGTTGTTTATATGTGATATACTTAATTTTGTTTTAAATAAAATTTTCTTATCTTTCAACGTGTCTCTGAATGGCTTTGAGAACAATATCAATAACTCAAATTTCTGTAAATAGTATTTCTGTAATTAGTTTGAGAAAATAAATTATTTTCCAGTGTCTTGCTTCATTGAAGATTTATTCTTATTAAACTAGGACCAAATTGACCCTCGTCATTAATGGGAAATATATAACGGTACTTTAAGTTACATTTATACCAAAATTATAATACACTTTGAATTGTAACAGACGCACTGTTTGTATAGAGGATTTGGAAGGGTCTACAGAAAAAATACTTAGTACACTAGAGTACACTAGAGTAATACTTTTTCTCTTCTGGGGACTGTTCCAAACATAAATGCTAATGCAAAAGACAGTTCAACTAGCTCTGATTTATAGCATGTCAATGATCTTTGTGCTGCAGTCGCTGAGGGTTAAGGCCATAGTCTACCACGCTGACCAAGTGCGGGTTGCAAGACTTCGTACGCCTTCGAGGGTAATACTAATGTGCGTATTGGTGGTTACTTGAATTTGCCATTCTGTACTATCTATTCTATGGGTGGCCCCTCGTAGAAGCTTAGTCGGTGTGGGTTGATATCCGAAATGGTAAAATGGCTAAATCATTCAATACGGAAATTCAACAAAATTACATAATATTGAACGTGTATGTGTCATTCCGCGTATTGTAATAATAAATCTAGATTAGATTGGGAAACGTAACGTAACATCTATCTTGTAATCCTCTAAGAGGTAGGTAGAGGAGTGTATTACTCTCCCACGATTCATCTGTTATTTTATTGTAGTAATTCTAATTTTGTTACCTTATTTTATAATAAGCAACTAATACTAACAGAAGTAATTGATAGTAGTATAAGGATCGGTTGCTAATGTCCTTGGGTATCAGTGGCCAGTAGTGACCTTTGCCTGCTGGTTTGGTACGCTCCAAAAGAACTACTCGTAGTTTTAAATAATAAATAATGACCACTTAATAATGGTCGTCTATCTGTTTAAGTTATGACATTATTTGGCGCCAAATTTGATGTTTCGTTGTGACAACAATGAACGTAATGTTTAATGTAGTTTGGTTTTTTTTATAAAGGGTTCATAAATGTGACGCCCAAGGGCACGAGAACTGTGTGGAGTGATGCAATTTTTTTATGAGTGGCTTGGACGTGGACGTCTGTGGACGCAAGAAGCATGTTGGTAAGCTTATTGTGGTAACAATATACATATGTATATCAAATATCGTTATTTATTTAATTTTTCTTATTATAACTAAGTTTGCTAAAAACCAATTTTTTTTTACTTTTTTTAATAATATTTTTTGAGTCAACAATTATGTTTTTAAGTACCTATATAAACCAAACATACAAAACAAAGGTGTGATGTAAATCATGTATTGACGAGACAAGAGTTCAATAAAGTTCTATGTTTTAGTATGAGACATATAAAAATGTCCGTAACTCATGTTTGAACAATATCCATTGATTATCTATATGTTGGAAAGAAGATTATTGTTTGCCGTTGGAAAGTTAATAGTAGTTTAACATTTACAAAACATATTAGCATGTATGTACATTAAAGTACATAATTATGGTAAATTAACAACATTTTAAAACCATATTAAAAAATCTGTCCTGTTTTTTTTAAATTTACGCGCCCTTTCAAACTGATTTATAATGCGATTAACAACAAAACGAACCCCTAAACGGTTATATTGAATCGCCAACCGTAACCATGGCTACCACGACAGAAAAAAACCAACAAAGGTATGTTTGACGTGGCATCATAGAAAACGCCTATCACGAAAGCGAGGCTCCCATCACCACATTATCCCATAAAAACCTGTGGAACCCAACTGCCCGACACCTTTCCCTATTAAAATTACCGGAATATTGGGTGATTAATCTTACAACCCACAAAAAAGCCATAGAATTTATAACCCGCGTCAATATAAATAGTCGCTCCGATCGGTGTAAGGCCAAATTTAGTCGTTTAACAAAACATTACAAAAGGACAAGTGCCCTGACTTTTTTTTATTAATTGGGATCGAGGCGATAGTGCCTTGTTTCTGTGGGTATACATTTTATAATGTATAATGTTATTATTGGGATGAGGTGAGTATGTATGTATGTGTATGTGCACATTAACGCCCGTCTTGGTATGTGTCTCGCTAAGGGTCAACGTGCACTGCGTCCGTGTAGTTGCGTTAAATGAATGAATGAATGAATATGCATATCTCTTTATGGTCTCTTATAGAATTCATTCGAAGTCTAACTCGTAGTTTATTTAAGTCGGATATACTTTATTGATTTTATTGTCATGAATACCTAATATTAGCGAAATAACAGTCTTCAAGAGAACTTTTTTATCAACAAGTTTAATTTTTTATTTAAAATTTTTTTTTTGGTACATGAAAAGGAAAAAAATATTTAGTGATAATACATAACCGTGGATTTTCAGATCTATTCATATAACAAAACAAACTCGTAAAAATTGTTGATAAAGGGAAACTTTGTAGACTTTAAATAATACAAAATGGTGAGAGATAGGCAGTTTCATACAAAAGTCATAATCGTCTTGCCTTCGTTATTACCTCAATACACAGTCAAAAATTAATCGAGTACATATTGTTGGTGCCTCATTCACTCATTCAAACATTCGCTGAACGCGGTGTGCGTTGCGGCCAGCGCGATCTTATCGCCACGTTCCGAGAAGGACATGTGTCGCCCAATAAACTAATTGGCCGTGGAATGCTCGCGCAGGCCGGGAATATTTATTTTATTTTTATTTATATTTACGATAAAACCGCCCCGTGTAGAGCCGGCCGTAACGACAGAGATTCAATCTCCAAACCAACGTCTTAATTAATTTGTATCGAATATATTACGTACTGCAATAATTAAGTTGTGCCGCTAATAAATGTTAATTAGGAAGTAATATTATTTTTAAATGCAATCTTTATCTCATTTCGTTGCGATTGGATCGTTTCGACTAGTTTTTTACTCGGGTTTCACACGCGCATCGATTTTATAATAAGTTTATAATGAAATCGATACTGTGTTCCATTCTCTGGCTACGCCGCGCCGTATAGATATAAGAAAACATGGTAATATTTTTTTTTACAATTTATACATACATTTTACAATTTACATAATGTTGTAGAAGTTATGAATACTAACAAACACTTAAAATACAAAAATAATTGAAATTTAATTTAATTTACCTCTTCGGAGAGCCTTACAGGCTTGATGTTACTTTTTTTTTATTTATTTTACTTTTTCAATCAGCAAATAAACTTTGTATGTATGTAGTTAATGGGGAAATCGCTCTGCAGAATACTAGGAACGTGATGTGTAATAAAAAGACATGTAGACATGTACCTATAGTAGAAAAATTATAGACATAATTGAAAAAATATGCAATAAAAAAGAAGCGGTCAGTTGTTATTTGAATGTCCGTAATGCACATGTTTTTTTACTTTGGCTGAAACTAGTGATTCAATATTCAATAATTTCTTTCAAAAGGAAAAAGTTAAGTTTGCAGTGTATTACCTCGGTTGAATGTTGGTTAATAGACTTCACAGCTCTTATAATTAGTAGCAGAACTAGTACTACTAAAGAGTTGAATATTGGAATGAATATGGAGTAGGTACTAGTTATATTATTATATAATGTTGTTGCCTTGTAAAGTGATAGTGAAGAGAGAGCACTAAGAGGGAGGGAGAGGGGGGGAGGCGTAAAGAAGAAACGAAGGAGACTTGGTGAAGAACTCTGGTGGTGATGTCAAACAGCTGTAAAGAGCCCGTAGTTTTGGATGTAACTGTCAAAGGATATAACTGGCAGTGATGAAGTCGTTCATACTCCTGTAACAGAAAAAGATTACAAAATAGTAGAAGAATGAAATAAGTATGAGTTTTAGTGACTACATTAATTGAATTTGCAGTTACACTGTCTTTATGTGCGTTCGTTAAAATTATGCGAATAATTTGTCACCCCTTGTTTCTCTTAGGGTCGATAGGGATAGTGTCGATGATTTCAAATCATTCTGGGCTGTTAGACAGTTGAAACCCCTGTATATACTATCTCTGCAATAAATCTGATTAAAATCGGTTCAGCAATTTTAGAGTAAAAACCTAACGGACAGACAGACAGTATCTAATGATTTTTTCGACCATAATTTACTATGTAGTAATTTTTCTATAGTGATTTTATTATTACTTTTTGTGGAATATTTTTAGATTCAATTCAAACAATGACCAGTAAACAGTTTTAATAGCAATTAATGATGTCTGCCTGCAGGTTTATTATACCAGTCTCATCGCTCGGTCAGTCCCTTCTCATGCTGCGAGCACACCAGTGTTAAAGAGTAGCAGGATAAAAGAGTAGTGATGATGATAATGATAATGACGAGTGGCAATTATCTCACTTTTTGTTACGAATAACGATAATAGCTTCCATTCACTTGTTTCTAGTGGGTCCTTGGAATGGATGTGATTAACAGATACCTATACCAGGACACTGAACTTTGTGTGGTAATGTCCCGTCATAATATGCATACGCCTGTGATATTGAGTAGACATTATTGTCAATTTTAACTTGCTCAAAATAAATACTTTCAAATGAGCGAAAGCGAAGTTCAAACATTATAAATATATTCAATTTAAATTTGCATTTACATGTTAATTGTTTAGCAAATTGTCTTTTTTGAATACGTCGCGAGCGCATCCACATTACATTACTAGTCAATCATTCAAAATACTAACTCGTTCGCTCATAAAAACGACTTTAAACTATACCTTCGATTACAACCACGTACACTTCCGATCACCTTACCGTTGTGATTAGGTTAGTACTATGAAAACCCGCAATGGATAATGAATTGCGGTCCACGGACTGTTTCCTTCAATTATGAAACTAATTAACATATAAGCGTTACTGTCGCGGCTGACGTGTGAGTGAAAAGTTAATAGAATCGTTAAAACGAGACGTGTTCATTCCGCTCATCAGTGGACGCCCGTGGCGATATTAAACGCTTTGTTACGTTTTATACTCTGTTACTGCACTGTTTGTATACCCAGCCTTGTTTTTAAACGTAAGGTGCGGCTCACATGAGTGAAGCTATGTTTGTGTTGGAGACGACTTATTCTGAATTATATTGCATCGCTTATCTAATATGTAGAGAGTGATGTAGAAGAAGCACTCTGTGTTCTCTGCCTATCTTGTCAGGGATGTAGCGTGGTGTAATAATAATAATACACGCCGCATGTATTACGAGGATCGCTGACGCTAATTTGCGATCAAGAAGTAGGTTTGATAGTAGTTAACCTGGACTAAAGTCATAGTCCAAGATGGCAAATTTTAATTCTCTTATTTTACTCTGAGGTACTTTCAAGTAATTCTACTCTTAAGTAGAGAATCCAACCGGATTCTTATTGAGATCTCAAACAGTGGCATGTAAGCCGCCCCTTATAGGATAAATTAAGGTAACGAACGTCGTACAGTTTTGTTACAATCTAAACGATATACAGATGTAATTATTAAAATTTATTAGTGCTTTTTGTTTAGTTTCTGCTTTGAAAAATTATGCAAGTCATGTCCTAACCCGTGACGTGCTTACTCCCCGTCCATCTAACCGTCACTAGCGTGGGCGTGACCTAATTTTTATAAGCATTTCCACGGTTAAAGGTCGAGATAGGCCAATGGATGGATGTAATCAATAGCTTGTTTATTTATTTTATTATTATTGTTTTTATATTAATTTAATTGTTTACAACTTATTATTTCTGTTAAGATACAGAATACGTTTTATAGCAAAGCGGACAAAACGATAGATACCAATTAATTAATAATATTTTTAATACATAATTATCACCAAGTAATGTACATATTTAAATTAAACTTCAGTAGTTCCGTTTTGATGTTGCTAATTTTATGGCATAGTTAATGGCATACCATATTTGAAAGAAAAGTATGATTTTTTTATTCATTTTTAGGGATTATCAACAGAAAATATAGTACACAATTATTAGGATGATACAATTATAGGCTCACATTAAGCCTTTTTTAAAACGAAATGTGGAGTCAGTAATAATCACAATATTATAGTTAGTGGACATCACTATTTAAAAACCAAGCTCTAATGGATTCTGTCCAAAGATATTTAAACAATTGAACTAAACAAGTAACTTTAGAAATCCAGTCTCTAATCTTCTCAACTCTACGTGCGTAATACATATAAAGATTTCATAACAAAGTAATCGCCTCGTAACATCTCACTCTACAAATCGTAGAGCCACATTTACACATAATATAAACGATAATAATATTGCTCTTTCACCTGCCCTGAACATTCCCGATCGCTACCTTATGGCTTGACTGTCAAACAATAAATCATTACTGTCAAAAGTATTTTGGGTCCATAATACTGCAGCTTATGGTCAAACACTCCAGTCATCCTGCACACTCATGAATCATCTCAAGTATTTGTTGGTATCGAGAAGAGCGATTCTCAGCTTACATGTATAGAGTTCAGCAGGTTTTGTTTACACTTGTCTTTTGCCATATTAAACGTCTATACATATCTCTCATAAATCTCTTTAAATGATTTGACCATGATGTCGATATATCAAAACATTTTACAAATGTCAGTATTTTATTTCTTTTTAATTTAAATATTTTTACTTAGACACTTTCTAGGCTGTTGATCTGGTGACCTATGATGTAGGAAGGAAGGTATTTTGTGGAACAGCTTAGAAAAAGCGTAAATCCAGCGGTGGAACGAAAAATCCGAATCTGACGTTGTTGATAATTAGCAATTTCTTTTTTAAGACCTGCATACTTTAATTTATAAATAATAAATCGGTAATTGTGAACAGTTACGAATTACATTCATCTATGAACTTCGAAATTGTTATCTTGCTGTTGACTGGACATCCTTTCAATATATTTTTATATGCAATTGAAATAAGTGCACACTACAAACGTTTTTACATTGGTAAACTTGGAAAACGAGATCAGAAAAAAAAATTTATAATTATATCTTTTTTGTTGATCATTTTTATAGGTAAACGAAACACAAAGTATTGTTTTATATTGACACTGTAAACTACCAAAGTCTGTATATTACTCCTGTCTTAGGCAACATCGATGAACTTAAATTGTGTGTTATTGCGAACACTTACAGCCAGAAGTCAAAATAGCAAGAACTGGTACTGTGGCAGATATATCTAGACAAAGGATTCTAATATTCAGCCTTCATTTTATTACGTTCATAATGTTGAAAGATAGACTCTTTACTATTATATAATGTTCGTTAATGTGTCTATAACTTTATTAAATATATTTTAGGACAAGTTACATATTGCAAATCGCATATTACGAGAAGCCGGAGCCTGCACTTTTATAAATATAATTGATAAATATAAATCTGTATTTATAATTTCGTACCCTCATATAGAATTAACATTCGAGCCCAGCACACACATATTTGTACTGGGTGGGAATTGAACCCACTACCCCTTTACTCAGCATTCCGCTTCACTGCTCACTGGAATATACTAGCTGCTAGTAAAAAATATGCAATATGGACAAATTCGGGAGATATTGTTTTGTATTTTCACCTTGGATCACTGCTACGGGCGCACTGCCATTGGTAGTTAATTGAATCAAATGTTACTTTGCGGAAATCTATTGTTAAACATATTGCTTGTAATTATACACCATTATACATGGTACCTAAAACGTGGAATATTACAAAATAAAATTTCACTTAACTACGGATTATGACTTGACCAAAAGGCACAAAGGTACACCCTTCACACTACCTATTGGGTTCTAAACTGATCAATAACCACGGAACCCAAGTGACAGGTACCAAAAACGCGTAACGGAGGCACCATGAAACAGAGCAGCATCATTATCCGTCATTACGCACGCGATCGCCGTCGTTAATCATCGAATCATTAACATGAGCCGTTTTAATGATCATTATCTACGCGGATTCGCCGAGTCATCTTGTTTGGGTGATCGGTGAACTTTTTGACTCGTTCGTAATGAAGGTACTTCGTGATTCTATAGATGTAGAGAGCAGCGGAGAGACGGAGAGAGTTGTATTGTGGCTTTATAAAGATCGCTGCTTTACGAGTAATTGGAAGGCATTGGTTTCATTCATTAAGTATTTTATACTTTGTAAGAGCCCCGATGATGTGCAAAAAAAATTGAACGTATTGCGTTCTATGTAATTTGAGATTTTTTTATTCTTGTCAATCCTTCAAGCGGTTTAATGCAAAGAGCTGAAGATCGAGCTTGGTGGCGTTCTATTGGAGAGGCCTTTGTCCAGCAGTGGACCGAAATACGCTGATGATGATGAATAAATAGTAATTCTTAGGACAAAACATTATTCAACTGCAGTTTTTATGTACGTTAACAATGTCTCAATGGCTCTACATTGGGTAACTCTTTTCTTTATTAACTTCATAACTACACTGTTGGATACGGGTTGCCCTCACAATAACAAGGGCTATGACTGGTCAAATGCTGGTCGGTAGACTTCGCTCGACTTAGTGTTCAACAATATTACATAGATATGAATTAAGGCTTTATTTTATCAAAATTTTGATGACACTGGGCCACGCTGTCCCAGTTAATATGTAATTATCAGTACACCAGACAACAGTCAACACTCATCACACCACTATAATCGCAAATGGATTTTCTCAGCCCATAACTGTAAATCATCACATAATTGCTATTTACCTTATCTAGATTCCCCGCGAAGCCTTAAAAGGTCGTTATAAGCCTTAATGTTGCATTTGATGTACCTACCATAAGTGCACGGGTTATTAATATTTTCCTAAACTTACTCGAGCTATCTACATCTATATAATTAAAGTTTAAATGAGGCTTTTAATGTGGATCTCCTTTGTGGTATAGTTTAGAACTGTCGTGATATTTTTCATGGGGTAGCGTGGTGACTGCCTCGTTGGTCGAGTGATTGCAAGCGTGACTGCTGATCGACGGTTCCTAGGTTCGATTACCAGGGCGGGCACTATTCGATTTTTGTAACTTGTAATCCTTTATATTCGCTCGAAGTGTGGATTCGTGCCCGTTCGATGTGACACAATATCATGATGTAAACGTAACAGGTGAAATGTGGGAGTGTACTACATTCCTCTGCCTATCTTACATTACGTTACAAGGGTGAATGTTACGTGTATTAAAAAATTGTTTTTATTTCAAGGTCAAAGTTAACACTCGGTAACAATAGAAGACCTTTCAAATTATTAATACTGCTTACATTCCGTGTGGAAATTAACCATTTTGTAAATACTACGTTGTTATCAATATGAAATATTGTTTCAATAAACGTTTTAAGTTTTACAGTTTATTTACGAATCTATTATCTTTGTTGCGCAGTTAGTGATGCCTATAGCTCTGTCTCTGTTTAATAATGAGTAAGGTTTGAATTACAAGTTTAATTGTAAGAGTCGTAAGTTACATAGGTACAGTGTAGGCGATGTAGAGACATGTAGTCCTTTCCATTTATTTTATTTTGAGTTTGTTAAAGTAAATAGAGTTCCGGCTGGTGGGACAACTAGTAATGTCTATGTAAGAATTATTATTTGGTTTTATAATATCACGCCCAGTTTCTTACAGGCTAGGCAGAGAGTAGAAAGGGCCGTATATTTATATCCTAACAGCCCTTATGTAAGTTTTCGATATAATCAGAGAATTTAAAGGATTAGGAGAAACAAAAATACAATGTTATTTTTAACACGGTCACTTAACGTCCATTTGACTGTTGGATTAATTTGACTGTTGGATGAATAAAAAAAAACATTCGTCTCCTAACCAACGTGGTTTACAGCTGACTCAATTAGTTACCGTATCTCGTATTAACAATCTCGTTAACTGCCTTAAAAGTGTTATAATTAACTTTATTTATAACTATGAAGGTTTTATAGCCACGCTTCGTGTTATACAATTGTTAATTAAATTAAATTAACATTTTTCGAAAGCATTTTGTACGGAAATAAAACTACTAGTGGTAAGTAGTAGACATTTATTTATTTATCATTGTTACGATTTTACACATACGCTCGGTCCCTCACTGGGTAGGCAGAGCACACGAGCGTTAATATCGCTCTCCTTACAGACTTACTACTCCTTCTATATATTTATGTATTTGTTAACATATGTTTTTTCCAACGTATTCTAATAAATAATCATAACAAAGGAAGAACTTAATACACAGTGGTATTCTCTGTCAGGGAAAATATAGACAATGGTAAACGAATGTTAAGGTAGGTTAAAAAAAATATTATCACACGATTAAGAAGTGTAATGAAACGCACAATGATAGGTAAATAAACTAATAAAGAATTAGTCTATTTTCTTACAACGGACGCAATACAAAAGCCAGTGCAATCGCGCCTCCTACACAGTAGTTGAGACAACTGAACACAATAAACTTAATAATATTTTATTTTTGAATCTCGCTAATGTCATAGCAGGAAAAAAAGCACACGCGAACAGCCTCCGAAATCACACTGACAATACAACCCAATCACCGACCGATGACCCCTAATCGTAACATGAAAAGAAAGAAAAATGAAAAAGAAAGAAAGAAACGACTCAATAATTCAACATCGTTCAAGAGAGCGCTAAATAAACACTCGAGAGCGTGACTTTTAATATCTTTATCCGTTTTAAAATATCAAATTATAATATTAAGCATTCTGAGGGCCGCTTCATTTATTTAGAGGTTACAATGCTCCCCCGCGGCGCGCCGCGCGGGCAGACGCTACCTCTGTGTTATGCGTCGTCCGTTTCAGATGTATCAACCTGATTGCGCTCGGCTTACATGACGCTGTTGATATGTTGATAAACATTTTAGCTCTTATAAAATATTTTGTAATAAATGTTCCGTAAATATTTCAACTGCTCCTTACTTATTAAGACCGCTGTAATTGGCTTTGAGAAAGACCCATAATAATTGACACTGATTAATATTAGCTATATAAGATTTGGACTTTCTTACACCTTCGTCGTTTGAGTGGTTGTAAGCGCGGCTGTTGATTAAAAGGGAATGATAGGGTCGATACCCGGATTATGAAAGCTTTATAAACCCGGTTTATAAGCTCAGCCTTTATTCTACGCTAGGCCGTTTAATATAAATGGTGAATCTTAGGGGTATATTACACTCTGCCTACCCTTTTAGAGAAATATACGCGTGATAGCGATAGGTTTGATGTAACTCCAGCTCCACAATAAATTTAGTTAAGTATATTGTAATATTCTAAGTGCTTATTTTAAAAGATGCAAT
>DWFO01001977.1:0-14599 GCA_018246595.1 Mimoniades nurscia nurscia | reverse complement strand
CCTTACACCAGTTACGATTACGTTCCCCTATGGAATAGGGAGAGCCTATTACCATACACGGGACACATATCCAGACTCCAAGGTACTACGAGAAAATCTAAATTAGAAAAAAATAGTAGTGCCGAACACGGCAATTGAACCCAGGACGCCCCGATCGGCAGTCGCATTAGCGACCAACACGACCAATGAGGCAGTCAAGTCAGAAAACACATGAAACCAATAAATATACCACATTTTCGGTACATGTCTGTGGCAAGCAAATTGACGGGGTGGGTGTACGGAGAGGAACCCGTCGCGCGGTATCCGGCGAGGTACGCTGATTCCCGCAATCATGAGCCACATTTGTTCTTAATGCCACAAACACAGATGTAACACTGTTGTATGTACTAATATGTCAACATCATCTGCAGAGATTCTATTTTAGACCTTATGTGATTAAATTGATAAATATTTTGGAGACTATAATCAAAGTGCATAAAATATTTGTTTACATTTCATAAATAATGAATGACTAAATTCAGTTAATTACAATAGGTGATTCAAATAAGCTTAGAATGGAAACAATAGTTTTGTCGCAATTAAGATATGAGAATTTACAAAAACTTGTTTATTAAATTGTACCATTTCAATAGCATTGTTATATTTTATTTGTAAGGACTAATTAAGCTTGGGAAAGTTCAGTTAATTTGAAGGTGGGCAAAGACATAAACAAATTTAATAAGTATGTTAAAGTCCTTATAAGTTATCATGTATGTACACCACAATATTTCTTACATGTCCCTACATTAGCAGGCTATATTATTTTAACATATCAAAGTAACTAACATATATTTACCTCAGGTTACATTGAAATAAAAAAATTCTAGTGTATTCTATCCATTAAAAACAATTTTTAATTTTTATTATAGATACTTGATTGGTTTCATTATTAAGAACAGCTATTTCTTTTACAGTTATTATTTAACTTTATGTAAAATGCATTCATTAATAAGCAATAAGCGTTAATGATTAAATTACAGTAAATTCTAAAAAAATATACTATAAGGAATATTACAATTTATTTTCATGATTTGAGAGGTAAATTATCACATATTATCATAAACGATTATAGTTAATTCTTAAATTTTTCCTCAAAAAAGTTTATACATATATAACATTTAAATTAATTAGAACAATATTTGTGTACTTTCCCAAAAAGCAGAATAATTCTGTATTAATAAAACACCAAATGTGTACCTGTTTTTCTTCTCTAAACCTCAACTTGTAGACTGCAATAGTCAAGGGAGAAGAATAATATACATCTAAACGAAATTCTGGAATAGTGTGAATTATGTATACAATACGTAATAAAACACCAAATGTGTACTTGTTTTTCTTCACTTAACGTCAACTTGTAGACTGCAATTGTCAAGGGAGAAGAATAATTATATTAAGAAGAAAATCAGGAATAGTATGAATTAGGTATACAAAACGTAATAAACGTAAATAATTAATGCAGAATACAACGCTCTTACATACGTCTAATTGTTTATTATAACACCATCTTGAGAATCTCAGACATAAAAAATTCATACTAAGACAAATTTGGCTACAAGAACGACGACGAATAGTACCGTCTAAACTATTTTTATGACCCGTAAGAGACGAATACCATTAAATTCCTAAGACTGAAAAGTGGAATGTTAATAATGCATAATCTTACCTTGTCCGCATTTCTCAGACTTTGGAGTGGAAGTCATCATTACATTAAATACAGTCCACTATGTCATATTAACACAAATAATGGGGTTTATTATTTCAATAAATAGTTACAAAACGCTAATAATAAAAGAATCGACCGGCAGCCATATTAGACTCCATATTTTTATTCTGTCAATTCTGTGTTTATACTTTATGGGCACGTGTATAGCCGATTTTTTTTTTAAATCAATTGTTTAAACTATAAAGATTTTTTAAATTCCTCAGTTAATATGATTTTATCTTATTTGCAAGGCAATTTTAACTTTGTATAAGAACTTTATAAAAGCAATGTATTGAGTACAGTTTAGAATAGATTAAACATATTTTAAACGAACTTATATACAAGGAGGTTCATGTACATTCTTAGTATAAAAATATAACGACTTTAAATAAATAAAAGAAAAAAGGTTTTCGAAAATCGCAAAATGATAATTTATAATGTATAATATTATCATAGCTTATAGAACTGTTCATAGACAATGATGCCAAGATGTTGTTTTGTAATTTTTGTATCTGTAATTTTGAATTATGTAGTGTTTGACACGGTGCCAGGTGTAATAAATAGATATTTTGAGTGAGAAGTGCCTTTATGCTAGTTAACTTTTATGAAAATAAATAGTATGTTGCTTTAAAAGAAAGTAACTAATAAATATAACCTTCACTTAATTTCAATAGAACTTACAGTGCCAGTGAATCTACGTTATTATGGCGGATCCGTTAAGTTTATTACGACAATATAACGTGAATAAAAAAGAAATAATAGAACGGGATAACCAAATTATATTCGGTGAATTCTCTTGGCCTAAAAATGTTAAAACTAATTATCTTATGTATGGGTAAGTATTCCTTAATTTGATGTATATTTGGTAAATGTAACATAATGTATTAGAACTGCTATTTAGAACTTTGCATCTTGCAGATCTGGAAAAGAGGGCAGTGTTAAAGAGTACTATACTTTGGAATGTCTCCTTTTTATTCTCAAAAACATACAGTTGACACATCCAGTGTACGTCAGACAGGCTGCTGTGAGTACAATCAGATTGTTTACTCATATAGTCACTGTAATGTACCCATTCAATGTGTTTACATATTGCAGGCTGCTAACATTCTAGCTGTACGTCGTCCAGATCGTAAAGAACTGTTAGCTTATCTGAATGGAGAGACAGCTACCTGTGCTTCTATAGATAAAAGTGCACCATTGGAAATTCCTACTCAGGTAACGTACAAGTTTAACATCACTAAAAACTCTTAATGTAATATTTCATTTACATCAAAATAAGGTTACTTTATTTTAGACAAAATACAGCCAATAATGTTGTGATTCCATTGGTAATTCTACCAGCAGTTTACTGTTCATGAATAAATGTTATAATATGTATACATATGGTTCTCCTTGAGCATTATTTACATAAGACCTATGTCTAGTTTAAGGCAATTGTTCTACTATCTGAGGATGCAAATGTTGCACTACATAATTACAGAACATATTTTCAGCACTCTATTGTAACAGCTTCTATATGTGAAAAACTTTTAAACACTATTATTACAAACTGTATTTATAACTAGCCTAATATTAATAATAAAATAAAATAGTAGAATAATATTCATTAACTGTCTTGTTGGTTGTGATACTTGCCAGTGTGCCTGCTGATCGGGTGGTTCTGGGTTCAATTCCCAGGTCGGGCACTACAAAATTTTTCTAACTTGATTTTCTTGTAGTGGCTCGGAGTCTAGATATGTGCCCGGTGTATGGCAATAGGCTCACCACCTATTCCGTAGTGGGACATAAATGTAGCCTTTGAAACATGTGAGTGTTCTACATTGTTGTGTTATGATGTTGCATTATTAATAATAGTCCCATAGGCACCATCAGTAGTCCATTTATTCATTCACAGAATGTGATTTAGTTATCAGACTTATCATTTATTTTTATGTGCAACAATATATTTAATTGACTATTTGGATGTATTCAGTTTGAATCAACTTGACTCATGGTAGTTTTTTCGAGATGATCCAACTAGTTTTGGACCTATATGAGGTCCTTCTTCATTATCTCCCACCGATTGCAATGAGACTGTGCGGAGACTCAGTCTCTGCTGCAATGTCCCGATCTCAGCTGAGCCAATCTCAGGTTCATTACTCACTAATAAAACAGTTAATTTCTACTGGATTTGTATTTATAGGGCAGAAATGTAATAATTAACTACTATAAATGTACATTTCTTAAAGCATTTCGATACTGTCAGATACAATTGTACAAACATTACCAAAGATATGTATTTAGCACCAGAGAAATGAATGTAGATTAAATGCCCCGAAAATTAATATTATGTATTTCTTGAAAAATATATGGCTATTATCACATATAACAATAAATCTATTTGCAATATGTGCTGAAATAGTACTATAACCCGCAAGTTTTATAAAACCTTATGTTTCTATAATAATTTAGAACAACTTAAGTTATAACTGTATTTTCAACCTTATTGCTATTGAGTTGTTGTAACTGAAGTGAAGAAACAAACGTTGGTACGGAATGAACTCGTGTAAGACAAAACAACTGATACAAGTAGCAATAACAGTATTGTATCGTTGGTACTGAAGGTTAAACGAAGTCATGATCATGATGGAGGTGAATCGGCTGCTAAGAAACCAAGAATTGAAGAAACACATGTGCAAAAAGTCCGTGAGCAATTGGCTGCTCGGCTTGATGCACCGAAGGAGGCTTCGGTCACAGTGGACAATATCAAGTAAGTTTATTACATTATATATTATAAAATATATGTATGTCAAACTTTGTACATGTTTTTGAATAAGTGAATTAATTCACAAATGCATTACACTTTTTCATTTTCACAGCGAAAACAAACATTTTCAATTTATATTGATATAATCATAATCATTTATTTATAATCATTTATTTCTAGGTCTCTATCAGAGGCAATGTCAGTGGAAAAAATTGCTGCAATTAAAGCTAAGCGTTTGGCAAAGAAGAGAACCACAATCAAAAGTAACGACTACTCGGACACACTAGGTGTAGTTGGGTCAGACTTAAGAGCCATTTTAGATTATGATGTAGATTTGACTAAGGACATTATAAGTAGGGAGAGGCAGTGGCGGACTAGGACTACAGTACTACAAAGCAATGGCAAAGTAAGTATTGCACCCTATAAATAAAATGGCATTAGGCTCATTCAACATTCCTCGTTTATTAATATTTGATGAAGAAAGGAATTAGTTTCATGTTATAATAAAAAAAAGCTTTTATTATTCCTTAATTATATATAAAATCTCTTAGAATTAATTTGATTTGATTTGAAAGTTCTATGTTTTAATAAAATCGTCTTCAACATTGCTTTAAAATATTTAACATGGGTTTTTTATGTGTCATGTTTGTTGTAGATGTTTGCAAAAAGCATTATAGCCCTTCTGGGCAGCATAAGAGCTCGGGAGGAGGGTAGACCTGGCGTGCCGAGGCCTCCGCCAGTGGTTATGCCCCAACCTACAGTACTCCCTGCACAGCAAACACAATACAACAGATACGATCAGGAAAGGTTCATCAGGCAAAAAGAAGGTACTGTTGGGTATATTTTTGTTTTAAAGTAAATTTGAATGAATAAGTATGTTAATAAAATATTCCATCAGTCTGGTAGATGGACAATAACAATGATTGCAAGTTTGAACGATATTTTGGTAATTTTTTTATCTAGGTGATCCAGCTATTTGGATGCAAAAATTGTAATTTTATAATATGCAATATATTGACAGAAACGGAAGGTTTTAAAATCGACACTATGGGCACATATCACGGTATGACGTTGAAGTCGGTGACGGAGGGGCCCACTGCGCCGGTCAACGCGCGGCCGCCTCAAACTCCTAATCACCCTAGACAGATGTCACGTAAGTGTTTATAATTACTTTACCCATTTCTAATATTATAAGTAGTTGACACTGTGTCTGGTCAGTACTATTTAAGAAACATCTCCGTGGGCCGGACCCGCGTATTTTTTTAATTTCGATCTTCTGATAGTCGTTAGAAGTTATACTTTAAGAATTGTCGTTTTTTTCTTAAATTTACATTATACATGTTATACAAAATATTTCTTAAAACTGATTTTGCATTCACATTTTTTAATTGCCATTTTAAGTCACTTGATTTCTTATGGGATATTAAGTTTTATGAGAAAAAGCACTACAGTTAACTGCTTTTCGATTTTAGTATATTCACGTAAAAATGACTTTGTAGTTTGTAGTCCTCATTCTTGTCATTTAATTCTGATTTAATACGTACGTACACGTATTATATATTTCTATCTTGTGTTTGTCATGGTGTTTACACTGATACCTGAGAGTTTCAATCCCTCTCCAATGCCAATCACAATGTTGGGCCGGCAAATTTAATAAACGAATACTATGGTCCGGTGTGGCGTAAGTCGCTACGATCTTGGTGCAGAGAACGGGCCCGTGGCGAGCACGCCGCGGCGCGAGCTGCTGCCCGCGGCGGCGGCGCGCCTGCCGGCCGGCGTCAAGCGGCCCTCGCGCACGCCCATCATCATCATCCCCGCCGCCGCCACCTCGCTCATCTCCATGTACAACGTCAAGGACATGCTGCAGGATCACAAGTGTGTGGATATATTTTTTATTCCTACCTTTTTATTGGTAGTACTGTTTGTACCTCTAGGTTTTAATCCTTCAAACATTAATGCATATCATGATGTAGGCAGTACACAAATGTTGACATGACATAGTGGCTAAAAATGGTGCTTATCAACAACATATGTATATACTGTTTTATTAAAAAAAAATGGTTTCATAGGTTTGTTCCTGTGGAACAAAAGAAAAGTGAAGGTGCTGTGCGGGAAAATGAAGTGCTACTACAAAGGAGGAAAGGTCCAGCTACAGAACAACTTCCTAATAATGCCACAACCATCACAGTTAGTATAACTTCACTGCTTAGTATAAAGACACATTTTGGGGAACAAAAAAAAGTAACATCACGCCTGTAATCCCCGAAGAGGTAGGCAGATGAATGTAGAACACTCCCACCTTTCACCAGTTACTTTTAAGTCCCATGTTGGAATAGGAGAACAAACAAACTGCTTAGTATGTTTGATCTCCAAAACTACATACAGAATTTCGATGCTGGTTTTAACATGAATAAATTGATTCCTAAGGAATGTTTTAAAATGTATACAAGTCAAAGTATTGTTGATTGGTTGAATGGTTGGAAGTGTGACTGCTGATTGAGAGGGCCTGGTTTCAAATCCCAGGTTGGGTACGGCTTGATTTACTTAACTGAGATTTTCTAGTAATGGCTTGGAGTCTGAATGTGTGATCAGTGTATGACAATAAGCTCAGCATCTGTTTCATTGTGGAACATAAAAATAACCGATAAAATGTGGGAGTATGCTACACTCTTCTGCATACCTCTTTGAGCAATACAAGTGTGATATTACATTTATTGAATTAAAATAACAACCACAGTAGGTTGAAATCCTTAGCAGCTTTAATTCTATGTAAAATAAATAGGCTTGACAATAATAATGTATTTAAACAAAAACATATATACATGTGTATGTACTTAATTTAACCCTGAATATTTGTTTGCATTAAAACATTTCGTTACTCTGTCATTATTATCACCAGGTACCTTACCGCGTAGTAGACAATCCCGGGCGGTTATCGGCTGCCGAATGGGATCGCGTTGTGGCTGTGTTTGTACAAGGACCCGCATGGCAGTTCAAGGGATGGCCCTGGGATGGCAATCCAGTACAGATTTTCGCTAACAGTAAGTTTTTAATAAATCTGTTAATAAAAACAAAGAATTGCCATCACCACATGAAAAATCAGTATCTGTTAATTGGCAACAAAATTGAATAAGATGATTCGCAACTGGAAACTATGTTTTTAAGTACGGAGGGTTCATGTAGAAATATAGTTATTGGACTTACTTTAATTTATTTTTATAACATAGTGTACAGAGGTCGATATGGTGCATTGAATATGGTGATTATGGGTTTGCAAGAATGACTTGCAGTATTAGAGCTGGTGGGTCTCCGCCCGCCGCGCTGTGGCTCGGCCGCTGGGCGGCGGGTGGGCGGCGGGTGGGCGGCGGGCGGGCGGCGGGCGGTCGGTAAGCGCGCGTGTCCCGCAGTCTGCGCCTTCCACCTGAAGTACGACGAGATGCGGCTGGACGCCAACGTGGCGCGCTGGGCCGTCACCGTGCTCAACCTCAGCCGCACCAAGCGCCACCTCGACCGCGCCGTGCTGCTCGGCTTCTGGGAGACGCTCGACAAGTAACCGACCTCTTTTTATTCGTTTATCTATTCATCTGTTTGAAAGTGGTTTACGATCATGTTATATACTATTAACATCATTATATTCACCTAGTAAGGCGTGCAAATATGTCACAGCTTATTAGTGTGCAACAGTTACAGTTCCCACTTGTATCATTCTTATTCTCGTTAATGGAACTCCTAGTATTTACTGGGCCTTGAATTACCCCTGAGATCGTGATTAAAGTGTTCATTAAAAATAATGAACGGTACGTGTAGAGGAGTACACGCTAAAAAAATATTGTTTAGAAACGATGTTGGGCTATTCATGCAACCTCCTGCCAAATAAAAGTTGACCAAATTGCAATTATTTACATTTAAGTATAACCTGAATATTCTTAAAACTTCACGTATCTTATTTCACAAGCCAAGAATTCGTATACTGCCCATAACTATTTTTATTACTTTACATTATTAAAAAAATGTATTTATTTTGATATAGGAAAATAATATTGCGTTCCTTTTCTTTTTCAGGCACATGATGAAGAATAAACCGCACCTTAGATTTTAAGTTTGTTTTAGCTAGTATGATATTTTATCTATAGATTATTATAGTCTTTAAATGCTGACAAAGTCTTAACTCAATTCACACCATTTAAGAAATATTTTGGCCATTAAAATATTAATTACATCACAATTGTTCATTGAAATTTAAATAATGTCATTTTTTTATATTATTAAAATTTCTGTTATTGTACCTACTTTTTGTAGTAATGAGAATTTACATTGTATTAAATATTTTTAATACTATTTATAATTAACGAAACACATGTGGTGTATTGTTTTCATATTTTTAGAAAAATATATTCATAATATCGACTTGTGACGAAGGTACAAACTAGGGCTGTTACTTGTGCCTCATTAAATGTAAGATATATATCATGTTCATATTGTTTTTTTAACCCGTTTCTTAATGACTGCCTCGTTGGTCCAGTGGCTGCACGCGTGACTGCCGATCGCGAGGTCCTGGGGTCATGACCTTGGTCCACTACTATTAGATTCTTCTAACTTACATTTTTAATAGGAGTGTAAGAAGTGGTAAAGAATATGACATTGAACCTTATGTATTGCAATGGGCTCCGCACATTGTTCATGATAGAACATAAACATAACTGGAGAAACATGCGAGTGTACTACATTCTGTCTACCTCTTCAGCGATTACAGGCGTGATGTTACGTAACTTTTATTTTTTCGGTTCTTTCAATCGTTTCACTGAGAAGTGAGCCGTTACTTATATGAACTTGTACTATTCTGGTACCTTCGTATTATAATTAGATTATTTAATCGAATTTTGCATATTATTATGCTTAGAAATGTATACAGTGGAACATCTCAACACGAGATAAAAACTATACTAATGTGATTATTATTGGGATGTTTGGGAATGTAGTGTAATTTAAAGTAGCTCCTCTCCGGAGCCTGGCAACAGTCGCGGCGCTCGTGGCCTCGAGCCGTATAATTTTTAATAGACTTGTGGCGTCTACAAGCATTAAGTTCGAATTAAATTGATTATATAAACTTTGATTATATAAATTTGTGTTGACATTAACGACTTTATTATTCCGGTGGTATTCATGCATTTTATATTTATAGCACTGCCTCATGTACAGCCGTCCGTATTGGCGCATTTGTTGTTTAAAATTGGTGTGGACCACGTGGGTCATTTTGTTGAGTGAATTGTATTAGAAAACTTTGGGCCAAAATAGTTTTAAATGGTCTGGAATGTCCGAAGATCTGTGATCTTTGCTTATGAGAACAATAAATTGTTGAACATAGAAATTTGTTTTATTTGATTAATTAAGTGGTGCACCTGTACCTCTTAAAAATTCGCTTAATAAATGAATCTATATTTTTTTATTTATTATATACTTTTAACTATTTACTACCTATCCTTATCCTTCCAGTAGGAATTATTCTATTGCCAATTCCCGGTTCATACGTCATAGTGCCTTATGTCATATAAGGCTGGTTGTCCAATAGAACATGTCGATATTAGCATTTGCCAAGCCTTGTCCCCGGCTTCATCGGAACTTCAGACCGTTCAATCCCAATACTCATTTTAGATCTATGAATTAATGTGTTCATATTTTTATACGCTTAAAAAAATATTGTAGGTACATATTTGTATTCAAAAGCCGAAATTGCATACTTCATTTGTTCATCGTCGTGTTTTTTTAACTTTAACGTGGACGGTTTAGCAGGTCGTCATTCTACTTAGCACTAAATACTTAACATTGAATAATAGATCACCTTTATATGAAATTCAGGCATGGAATACTATACAGTAAAACGAATATGATTTCAATGTCTTTATTTAAAATTTCAATTTACTTCAAATGTAGTGTATAACAATAAATATTTCTGTTTCTCTCTCATGAGATAAGTACATAGTTTATTTGAAGTAATTATAGTTATGTATCTTGATATTATCTATACCCAAAATAAAACCATCAGTTTTACCCATAACAATATCACATCGGCTGGTGTGTACTTCTGTGTGCCCGATTTCATTAAAGGTACAACATTATCTGTTGCTAGAATTCATAGAACATTTAGATTATCGCTACACGACAAGACAGAAATAGGAGCTAGCGCGCACTACGATACGATTTTAACAATGCAATTTGAAAATCATTAATTTGTTTGTGTTGTCGAATATTATACCGATTAAAAAAATCTTTTGACAACATAAGAAAAGTGTAAACGGTGAAACGAGTTAGTCCAAAAAGTCGTAGTACACGCCGGCATCAACTAGGCTTGCAAAATATTCCTAAACATATGCGAATGGCTATGGGGAATCTAATCAGTTTACATTACAATTTATAAAATATTTTTTCAATTTTTATAAAATTACCCTCAATTAATATAAAAATAGCTTTAATAAAAACAACAATATAACAGCCTCCATTTGCCCCGGTAAGGAATGATAGGACCAATTTTTACCGATCGCAAACTTCAGCCGCGGTTACATTTTCAATAGATTATTATATGAAAACTTTACACTTTAGTCTTTATTATTGGGATAGAGAAACATTAAATGGTGTCATTGATTTCTAGAAAAACCACCCCATTTGGCGTTAGGTAGGTAGGTAGGTATATCTAAAAATACAGATTTTACAATAAAAGGATATCTAACAAATTTTTGAGATGTTTTATACGAACTTGGTAAAGAATAATTTTGTTTTTCTAGAAATCAAGAAATCAGTACTACACCCAATTCATATCGAATCATCAAATTTCAAATAACATGTCTATCCTCTGCATATATAAATGTAGAATAATATTGAAAAACAACAAATTATATCAAAAGCAAAACAGCAAAGTACGAAACTAAAGTTAACTATGTATGAACAGATGAGATTATAAACTATGAGTTTAGCACAATCACTCATAGTGATGCGACAGGGCTGCATGCCGCGGTATCGAGATTCACGATATTGCCAGTCAGTAAAACAACGCTACATACATCATATCAATGTACCAAACTAGACAAAAATGTAAGTAGAAGAAAAATATATTTAAGTCTTGTAGTCATTGAGCTCCTTGTGTTTAATTTAACTAAAACGAATATAATAAAAACGTCATTAGTAAATTTTTGTAAATAGCCTGTACCTACACGGGTAACTCGTTGGTCACCGCTTCACGTAATACAAAGCCAGATCACTCATAATAATTTAGTATATTAATACAATAAAAACCTTATAAATCTCGAACGGCATGACCCTATGGGAATGATTCGTGCAAACTAATGAAATGAAACATGATTTTTTAAACATATTTTCATTAAAGTATCTGGCCAACTGGACGTCGCGACAAATCTGTCGAAACTATTTAAAATTTTGCGCCGCAATTTAAGTAAAAGCACAATAAGTAACTGTCATTGGATAAAACATTAATTTGTTAATTTTTTTGTGTTCAATCTACTTAGAAAACGATATGTATAAACTATTTATTTTAATATTATCGAAAGAATAAATTTATTACGATGCGACGCTCGTAACGTATCCCTTACGATAACGATTGATAATTTTGATTAAACTTAAAAAGGTAGGAACATTCTGTTTTTCAAATATATTAGCTGCGTTGACAAGCAGAATTGACTAAATCCGTTGCGTAAGATTGTGGGCTCCGCATTGACTTTAAGCAGTGTCGTTAAAGAAATAAACACATTTAATGCCTAATTTTCACAAATGCTATTTTAAAGTCCAGCGCAGACTATTAATATTCGAAGGTTGTTGACGTTGGCACCACTTCCAGAATCATTTGTAGGAAAACTGTAATTTTATCTGGAAAAATAAAAAAAATATTTTTATTAAAACCTATGAGCAAAACTCGCTTTGTGGAACTCCACCTCAGTGGATTGCGGTACACCGAAGACGAAGACGTTGACTGGTTTAAATTAGGAAGTAATGGACAACTCTAATATGTATTGGGTACATTTAAAATATAAAGCTTTAAATTATCGGCTGCATCATTGGTCGTGTTGGATTCAAGTGTGACTGCCGATCGGGACATCAGGGGTTCGATTCCCGAATCACTATGAGGCACTACTCATGAGGCACTACTAATTTTTTCTAATTTAAATTTTCTAGTAGTGGCTCGGAGTCTGGATATCTGTCCGGTGTACGGCAATAGACTCACCATCTATACCACAGTGGGACGTAATCATAACTGGTGAAACGTGTGAGTGTTCTACATTCCTCTGCCTACCTCTTCGGGTATTATAGGCGTGATGTTATGTTTTTTTTAAAATTAACAATAATAATAATTTAAAACATAAATATTGTAATGTAGACGACATAATCAATACTCACCCATGAATGGCAGAGAAAATCCCCATTTTACAAATGGCAAGTACACTAGCAATCCTCCGAGGATAAAACCGGCCGCGTAGAGATACTCCCACTGGGGCTTGTCCACTATGGGCGCCACCACCAAGTAAGTAGACACTATCAGGACGATGTACGGGATTATTATGGGCACCTGGAAACAATTGAAAATTGCGATTTACAAATGAAACGAACGAAAGAGGCGACTGAGTGGAATGGCATCGATCAGAAGAGAATAGACCTGTTTTAAATGTCTTGCAGAGGACTTCTAAAAGCTAATGAATGGATGAAATGAATGGAATTATACTCAGTATGGCAACAAGCTCACGTATATAATCATGGTGGGCCGTATAACTATACTCCTCTGCGTACCACTTCAGGGAAATACTAGCGTGTACTACCTACACTCCTCTGTCTACCTCATCGGGGAGATACTGGCGTGATGTTATGTTACGTTAAACTCAGTGCTTATACTGTACAGTAGCAAATGACTAAGTCTGTAACCCACATTATTTCAATAAAGCATAGAACCAAGTTCTCTAGTTTGGGATTTGATGGTCAGGTGTGAGACATCCGTAGATAGCGTGTAAACTTAATTTTTGTTTTCTCTTGACATACCTTGTATGGTCTAGGAGCATGAGGCTTAGTTTTCCTCATAACAATCAAAGCGAGCATTGCACCTCCGTAGAAAATCCAGGCAGTAAACGAAAAGAAGTCGATCAGCGAGTCAATTGTCCCAGACAACACCATTGCGACAGCTATCAGAGACTGCAAATTGAAAATTATGTACATAAATATATTTTTTTTCAACCCATTTATCATTCTACTGTTGGAACATGGGTCTCCTCTCAGAATGAGCGAGGTTTAAGCCCCTAATCTACCACGCTGGCTAACTGTGGGTTGACAAATTTCACATGCCTCAAAAAACATTTTTGTCATGAACTCTTAGGTGTGCAGATTTTTCCCTTCGCTGTTATAGCAAGTGATATATGTATAAACTTAAAACTCATATTTTACAAAGAGGTGGGCGCCAGAATTTTAAACCGGGCCTCCGGAGTGAGGGGTTGAATTTCAGACCCCTAGGCCATCACTGCATCCAGTATTATCTAAATGAATAAATTAAATAATTAAGCAATCAATACCTTATGTGAATTAATATATAGGAGTATAAATTGAGTAATATTTACGTGAAAAATAAGTCCAGGCGCCGGAGTAAAACGACGCACGTGTACGTAAGATAAAATATCCAACAGATGGCCCTCGCGGGACGCGGCGAAACACAACCTGTGAACACATAGTGTACTACACTCCTCTGCCTACTTCTTCGAGGATTAAAGGCGTGACGTTACGTTTTCCATAGATAACTTAATTTTTCATGGATATATTCTTTAACATATTCATTCACTTCGGTGGTTTTGTTACTAAATATTGCAATTTAATTGCTAGTAGGTATTATAAGAAATACAAACAGTGTACATGTCGATAATTTATTTAATATCTAAAGTATGTTTGTACATCTTAGAGTATGCATAAGGTTCATATTGAAATATCTTTTATTTCATATCTTCTTTTGGCAATAGCCTCACCACCTATTTCATTGTGGGACTTAAAAGTAACTGGTCAAACGTAGGAGTGTTCTACATTCCTCTGCCTACCTCTTCGGGGATTACAGGCGTGTAGTTACTTTTCATATC
>DWFO01001976.1:0-14606 GCA_018246595.1 Mimoniades nurscia nurscia | reverse complement strand
TCCAGACTCCGAGCACACTACTAGAAAATCTAAATTAGAAAATTTTTAGTAGTGCTCGACCCGGGAATCGAACCCAGCACCTCCCGTTCGGCAGTCGCACTTGCAACCAACTCGACCAACGAGGCAGTCAACTTGTTAAAGAACTAGGTGTCGCGATTACGGAAAACATTTTGAGCGAGATATTCACACATTAGAGATCTCCATTACGTTCTCTATAGCTCGTGGAGTCTGATAACCCGCACTTGGTTGATATCTCACTCTGAGAGGAGACCCGTGGCCCACACTGGGCCGGCATCAGCGTAATGACGATGACCGTTTTATCCATTTCTAGTTGAAAAGATGCCTGAATAGACTCAATTGTACCCGAAGGATCTATAGAACGCAGGATCTAAAATCTAAACCAACGAGACAGTCAAGTAAAGTTGAAAGCAAAACACACAAGAAATGTAGGAAATATATTCCAAGTGTAAATTTCGATTACATCAATATGTTCTTGTTAAACTGGTTAAAATGTTTAATGAGCGTAACGTGACTAATTGTAGTAAAATTATAATAACTTGTAGTTTATGAGGTCAATCAGCGATCCAGTACTGCGATATAAAAGTCATAGTACCTACTCTTAAATATAGTTGAGCATGACATTATATAAATCCAATTAGTAGAATATACAACTTATCGTCAAAATATAATCTTAATTTTAATACCGGCTTATAAAGTGCCGAAAGTTGTAGGGGTATTATTGTTATTATTATTGTTATACTATCAAGCAAGGTCCCTTCTGCGGTAAGCAGATACTACCGTGTACCAAATAACTCTGTTCCTACGAACTTGACGTATTTAATTTTTACATTCTACATTATAACTTAGGTGACGGACGAAAACGTAACTGGTGAAACGTTGGAAAGTACTGCTCCCCTTTGCCTACCTTTTCGGGGATTACAGGCGTAATGTTACGTTACAACTTATTAATAAGTACCTGACACCCGAGACTTCTGTATTTATTTATATAAGTAGTAACAGTATATTTTATGTGCAGAGGAAACAACATCGACAAGATCGGATTAACCAAGGACCCACGGCAAAAAACATACGTCACTGAACACATAGTGCTTATAGAAATCGTTGTTTCTTACAATTTTGATAATTAAATGAAGTAATCAAAATATTTTTTTAGACAAAGACTAAGTGTCTAACAAATAAAATTTAGAAGACCTATTGAAAATCTATTCAATGGTTTTTCCGTGTTGCGATCGTGAGTGATGTGATCTACGAATTAGATTAGAATAAAGTTTGTATTGAAATTGTTAAAAAGAAAAGATATTCTCGAAGTGCTTTCACAAAACGACATTCGAATTAAATTCGCAATAATGGCACTTGGCACGGCTAAGCGATTTGTGAAATAAACATGTTTACTTATTCAATAACAAAAACTGGCGCATCTTTATGATCTCGCAATATTGTTCTGATGATCGCGATAGTAAGCCTTAATCTTAGTACGCGAACGAATTACGAGCTCATCTCAAGGCCGTCATTGATAAAAGTTATGTTACCGCAAGAATATTATCTATTTTTTTCACGCCGTTTACACTCGCATGGACTACATTTACACCGCCGTTTCTTCAGTTAATATTCAGTTTTGTCCAGGTTTAATATATCAGACCTTTGTCCTTACAGGGTTTTCAATGTAACCATCCATTTCAAACTTCGGATCTTCCAGTGTTTCCTCGTGTCTTCGGATATATTTTCTTTATTCCCTTCAATGTCTTGCAATTAATAGCATGGTGTTAATTCTCAATATTTCTCACAGCTGTGACATAATATTTGGAAAGCAAACTCGTCCGTCATTATTACAAGTCCAAATGGCATAACAATGACATTAACGACACCTGTCCGTTAGCACTACGAAAATAAAAACATCAAATATATAGCACTAAAATTTGATCACACTCCAAATCTCTATGATGTGCGTGGATTCCCGTACACAATCGCTAACAATGTTTTGGAACAATACTATTTAAAGGTGTAATAAATTATTAAATACTTGTTCGAGTTCGATGAAGCGGGATAGCTACGGGAGCTGGTAGAGGGTAGGGTGGAACGTTTACCTGGCAGAGACACGAGATGTAGCGGTCGCGGACGCGGACGCGGAAGCGGCGGCGGGCGGCGTAGTGCCGCGGGAGGCGCGTGTAGCCGCGCGTGCCTACCGACTGTGACTGCCGCCGCCGCCGCACACGCGGTCCGCCAGCCCGCGCTTATCGGCCGCTCCACCACTATGCACTCTGCCCCGCGATAACGATTTCAAACCCTTAAATCCTGATATACCTTATACGGATCCGATTGGTATTAAAAGATTAATTTGCTGCCAACCTATGTATGTTTCTCGTTTAGTAATAAATGAATCCAACCCTCTGCTGTTGTAGGCCAAACAACGCAAGCACTTACCATTTGATCTAAGCAAAATACGCGCTGTGGGAGTTATAGAGCAATGGAACTATACAACGAATGTTTTTCGTGACATACATATATGTGACCGTATTCTTTATGAGTCACCATCACGTACATTGTAAAATAATAACAATGAAATTATTATAATAATAGTAATTATTGTTCTACAATATTACTTCGGCAACCATTTTTAATCTCGAATTATTGTAGTAGAATATAAAACATATCCTAATTTATAGATTAAATTATGAATTGTTTATAAAATAACTATTATTTTATTGTAAGCTTATGATATGAAAGTAATACTTAAATGTAATATCACTTAACAAATAACAAAGTAGGTTTTACCTAAATTTGTAATTTCGTAAGCAAACTCCACCTATGTAGCGGTTGAAAGTGATCGTTGAACTAAAATTAACTTAAAAGGGGATTTTGTTTCAAGGTCCTAGAGAGAGAGAGATAGTGTCAGTGCCAAAACATGTTCAAACAATGCTTCGTGCCCATTACACGTCGCTAATAAATATTGATAAATTTGTAAAATGAATAAAAAATCCCGTATTATTATAATAACGTAAGACGAATCTCTGAGAAATTCAACAACTTCATTAGATATAGGTACAATATTTTTCTATGAAAATAATCTTATTTAGGCATTTCACTTTGGTTGATGGAATTATTCCTATGAGATAGCAATTTTTTTAACGGACTGAGGAATTATAATATTGTTTCAAATAGAATTAGTTATATAAAAGTATGTGGTAAATTCAAAATTTTAATAACTCTCATATAGTTCATAGACTCATTTGTAGCTATAAAACGTTGTAGAACGAAAATAAAGTGTGTAAAGTATATTTTATTCTTTAAAGTCCATTTATCGAGGCATGTAGTATGCCGGACTACACATTTCGCTCTACTGCATTGACGCACCGCGGCGTGGCTTGATACTATAAAACATCCCGCAACCCTTGGAACTGGGATTCTGTTGAAATAGTTCACAACCCAATAGACTGAAAAAGTCCAAGGGAAGCATCATATTGGTGATTCCACCGAAGTTCATGATGTCTATACGCCGACTGCTTATTCGCCATGTATTTTAATATAAAAAAATGTCTATCGACTACGCTTTCAATGTGTGATACGTGAACACATCGCATACAATTTATCTAACTCTCAGGTTGCCATTTTCTCACGATATTTATGATATCAGACGCGCGGGCGATGGAATTATTTGTACGATAGCAAATAATCTCGAACAAACGAGCCCGTGGCTCAAATAAATGACTACAACTAATCAACGTAGAACAGGAAGTTTGTACGAGTACCGCGTATGTTTCTTCCAGTCTGTTCGTGCGCTAATCGATTTGAGAACTTATTTAAAATATATTAAATTTACATAAAACATGAACGTAAACGTAAAATTACGCCTGTAATCCCTGAACAGGTAGGCAGAGGAATGTAGAACACTCACACGTTTTGCCAGTTGCGTTTACGTCCTATTATGGAATGTGGTAAGCCTATTGCCATACATCGGGCACATTTCCAAACTCCGAGCTACCAGAAAATCTAAATTACAAAAATTTAATAGTGCGCGACTCGGGATTTGAACCCAATATCTCCCGAACGGCAGTCGCACTTGCAACCAACACGACCAACGAGGCAGTCGATGCTATGCCTGCTATTAAACGTTCTGCAAATATTTATAAATATGATTAAATATGTACCAGCTTAACTAATTTACTCGTATGTATTTTGGAAAACTTGGGGAATTGTCCAAGTTCCTTCCTCATGAGCTCCTGCGGATCGCAGCGAGGGCGCGGCAAAAGCTGCAGGAACTGCAGCCAGCGACGTTTGTGATGTCAACGTGAATACGGAAACTTTATTTTTATTTATTTAGTCTGACAAGTATATAGACGAACCACCTCATTGTAAATGATCGACGTCGCATAGGTATGGATATTTGCTACACCCGAGGAGTAACTAAGATATTCCCGAGTTTGAATAACTCTCTGGAGAGCGCCTTTTGCGCTTTTCATAAACAGCTCCACATTACCTATAGTGCTCCGGGAATACTTCAGAAATAACCCTACAAATAACTCACATTAATTTAAGAAACGTGCATCAAACATTTAAGGTCATTTTTATGATATCTAGAAAATAAAAGCTCAAAAGCTAATACAAAAGTACAGGTCAAGAGATCAAAGATGGTTTCAACGCAGAAGCGGGTTTTTATATTATAAATTCAGTCTGACAAACAGGCAAGTCGGTCACCTGATGGTAAATAGTCACCGTCCCAATGAACATTTAAAAAAAAATGAGGAACAGCCAATCCGTTGGCGGTTTTGAAGGAGAACTATAGAAGAACCATATGTCACATAAGGGAATCTTTCGAGAAGCTGACAACGACGCGTAAAAAACTAAATATTATCATAATTATGTAAAATTAATACTATGTATTACAATGAACAGATCATTTATTTATAACCTAATGAGTATAATATACCATGAATATCAGGATCAAAAAAACTGTTTGTTAGATACGAAAATAAATTGTACGACTAGTGGTGTAATAGACATATTTCAATGTTAGAAGCAATGTCATATATGTATGTATATAGGCATAGGTGACTGGTTGGCATGATGTATGCCCCTAGGTTTTGTGATTCTTGAGCAATTAAGTGAAATGTTATGACGACCTCAAGGTAGTTATGATTATATAATATATAACAATACATATCAAAACGTAGAACATATTTATGTAAATTTTACGAGGAAATATTACAGGTGAAAAATGTTTACACCGATTGATCGCTACAAAAATGAACAAACAAATAGTTCTCAATTTGAAAATATCTGCCAATGCACGTTTGGTCAATATTGTAGATTGACCTATGGCTTTACCCTTTTAATTTTAAGAGAAGGTCCGCGTCTAACAGTGAAATAATAAAATATTTGATCAATCATCTTGAAGATTTTTATCATGATTAATACGAAAATATAAAAAATAGGCCCGTTTGAATATCGAACTTTAGATAGATTTAAAAGTGGAACAAAAACATGAAATGAACCCAAATTGAAGCGAGAGATAATAGACAAAGCTGTCGTTCAACGGACACTAGTAGCAATATAAAATCCAATAACTATTAACGGCTTACTTCATTCATAGCAATTAATGGATTTAGATTTAAACATCATTGTTCAATACTATTCACTTAACACAATAGTAAGTGGTTATATGTTTTGTGTATTAGAAGGTTGTTAATAATATAGTACCTTATGGGGTAGGCAGGGGTACCAAGCGCCGAACATATCTATCCGAGTACTATCCTTACAGACCTTACATTCTTATTGATGCATTACAATATTGTTATTTTACAAATCTTATACATACTTACACGTTATGTGAAGTCAAGTTTTTTTTAAATTTTTCATTTACATTCAACACAGACCGCATGTGATGAAAAGTGTAGACAGCATAAGGAGGAAAACACAAAACTTTTGCTAAACATTTTGCAATTATTTTAACTGCCTGTTATTTCCAGAGCTTGTGGAAATTAGAAAATATCAAAGGTAAGGCATGCACGAAAGAACTTAAGTCGAAGTTGATGCAATTGAAAAGCCGTCCGCTTGCGATACTTAGCTCGCAAAGTTATAAATGGAAATTCATACATCTCATTTGCGTTTTGAACGATTCTTGTATGTAGAAAAGCATAGAAAAGAGATTTAATTATATACTTAATGTACGTTTATAATATATATATATAAATAATTAGTACCTATTACAACTTTATTGAACTAAGAAGATGCGGTACAAGTCCGCCGGGACCGTAGCTTGTAGAAATCCTTAACCTCTACCTACCGTATGACTATAAGCGTGACAATATGTACGATATGTTATACGTGTATCATATATACTAAAAATATTTTTAGATCTGTGCTTTTTTTACACACTTCACACATCACAGTATCGAAAGAAGAACTGACAACTGAACTTGTTCTCATAGGACAGTCCATGAATTTTAATTACCGTATCATCTTCGTTTAAAGTAACGTTTATAACAGATTACACTATATTATTATCTATCACGTACCAGTGACGTTTGTGGATTATTAAATCGGCATTGTGTGTGCCCTTTGCGGCGGCAAAGTTCTCCGAGTTCCACATCGTGCCAAATACCTCTATCCATGCAGACTTGATACTATTCTTCTACATACTCGTAATCTTAATATTTAATCTTGATTATCTTGATCTTAATTAAATTTGTAATTAAAATATCTTGTTATTCTGCTTGCACTTTGTAGTTGAAAGCGTATTGACGCACTTACAGTTTGTATGTAATGTGTTCCAATATAATTAAATCTATTTCCAATCCGACCGAAATGATATTGAGTGTACAAAACTGTTTACACTTAGATACATAGGTCATATTTATTACGAAAAAGTTTATTTGTGAATTGAAAACGTAATATTGCGCCTGTAAAACCCAAAGAGGTAGGTTGAGAGAGTGAGTGATGAGTGTAGTACGTTCCCACATGTCACCAGTTATGTTTACGTCCCGGTATGGAATTACGGGTGAGGCTATTCCACACACCGGGCCCATTTCCAGACTCCGACCCACTACTAGAACATCTAAGTTACCAAAATGCAATAGTGCCCGACCCGTGATTTGAACCCGGAACCTCTCATTCGGCAGCCGCACTTGCAACCGACACGAGCGACTAGGCAGTTAATAGACCAATGAGGTTGTCCACATACGCTTTATTTAAAAATACGACTCTCATACAAACGGGAATGTCGCAAATTATTTCAAGACGACTTAAATAAATCCCTTGAAAAAGTATATCTCGATACTCTGTTACCTTTCGCTTTGTCTTTTGATAGGTAAACGCGTCATCCATAAAAACTTGGCAGGCATTTATTTTTGTAGGACTGGAGATTAGGACGAGTTCATACTAAGCCTATTTTCAAGGTAGGAAAAGGTGTCAGCCTCAGGCCAATCAATCAATCCAAGTGAACTTACTGCCTACAAATATAAATTGGTAACGGGAATTAAGAATTTGTTTTTTTTACCATGTTTTTATTCCTATATAGGTACATGATTTTAGCAAGTTTAGAGCCCGTAATTGGCCAGCGTGGTAGATTGTGGACTTGCCCCTCTCATTCTAAGAGCAAGGAGTCCAACAGTGTAACTATACAAGGGCTTATAGCTAAGATGACGTAGTTTTAAATGGAAAACTTATTTCCAAAAAGATTTATATGTAACTATGAATAACACGGATAACGGAGAAACGTAATTGGATAAAGTTGGTGTTCAAATAAAAGTATTCGTATCAATTTTGAGCAGGTGTTACATTTAATTTAATAATTTACAAAATTCGCACGGGAAATGATATTTTAATCAATTATGTAAGAAAAAACGTAACAGCACGCCAGCAATTCTCAAAGAGGTAGGCTGAGGAATGTAGAACACTCCTACGTATCATCACTTACATTGACGTCTCACTATGGAATAAGTGGTGAGTTTATTGTCATACACCAGGCACATATCCAGACTCCGAGCCACTAGTAGAAAATCTAAATTAGAAAAATCCAATAGTGCGCAACCTGGGAATTGAACCCAGAACCTCCCGATCGGCAGTTGAACTTGCAACTACCACGACCAACGAGGCTGTTATACGACCAAGGAGCATTTATATAAATACATTAAAAGTCTCAAAATAGCAAGATTAAATATTACTTGTTAAAATGGTGAAGGAAAACATCGTGAGAAAACTTACATACACATTTCACTTCTCCATAATGTTCTCCAAATCATGTGAAACTTCACAAGTTTCCCAACCTACACATAACTTCGTTTTGTATACACGTGTATAAACACCGTTTGTGATACCCACGGATGAAGGATAATGGATATTTTTAATCCACGCAAACACAAGACGCTTCCTAATAAATTACAATCGATACTTAAAAAGTTAAATAAAAACATCCTTGGCTTGCATTTTTGTAACGTAATAGCTCAGCATTCGCGGTAAGCCAGAACGGATAGGATTAATTAATAACGGTAGTCTCCTTACGTTGTCAGGAAAGTTTCGTGTCGGTTGACGGATATTTACGTAGCACATTTACTTAATTACTACGCAATAGAAATGAAAGCAAACGTAGTATAATTAATCAATATTTGCGCAACGAATGCTCGTTGGCCACGTCCAGCCGTTTATGGAGTACATCAATAAAGCATGCTGAACACGTAAATATTGTGAAAATTCGTTGAAAATACTAGGCCTTAGTTGAGCCGGGTATTAAATTCTCTCACGTGAACTAGATTAAACGATAATACAATATAACATAACGTCTATATTTACCCGAAGAGGTAGACAGTGGATTGTAGTACACTGCCACAATAGACCAGTTATGTTTTAATAACGATATAAATATATATTAAAAACGTAACTTCACGCCTTAATTCCCGAAGAGGTAGGCAAAGGAATGCAGAACACTTCCAATATATATTAATATGTATTTATATTAATATGTACAGTTCTCTGCCCAGCTTTTCGGGGATAACAGGCGTGATGTTTCGTATTTATGTATGTTTCATCAATCGTTTGCTTACCATAGCAGACTTCCTTTGTCCTCATATATTTTTACACATTATATATATATTTTATGAAGAGGTACATTAGCTTAAAATTAAATGTAACCACAGTTACCATGCCATAGTTATTTCAGTAAACATTTAATATTATTTTATTATTCGAAGTGCCTAGATTTCTGAGAATCACTGGAGAATAACCTTGTGTAATTTACGAATATAAACATGACTCCCAGTTATAGAATGTTCTAAATAACAATGTGAATTTTATATTACATACAATGCGAATGTTTGAGATAAAAAATCTCTCCTACTTTGAACAAATACACCAGATAACAGATGAAGGGGAAGTAAGCTGTCTCCGAAACACGCGTATACTTAGAGAGTGAGATTTTGGAAGAAGAACGTGGGGTTTGTAAGGAACATATATTTGGCACTCAGTGCTCTCTGCTCACCAACTACGGGAGCTGGTATTATATAAGAACAATAGCAATAATAATCTAATAATGAATGTGAGAAACGGAGCCGGTGCTACAGTCCCCTTCTCTTGCGGGCTCTATTTACAAGGGAACATCCTGCTTCGTGAAACTTTCATGGGAATAACTCATGCAGTAATTTTGTAAAGACTTCGATTATTTATCGCTACAAGGTGATGTTTTTATTTTTAATACAATATGTGGCAAATATTCCGTTACATAATTTGTGCAAAGATTTCAGCATCGCTTTTAAACGGGCTCGGAGGCTTGATTAAATGAACGAATCGTTTAGGACATGTCCACACACGGCCGTCTGATATCAAAGTAGGCAGAATCTACGATATGGCAATCATACAGCTGATAAACTACATATGTACATGTAACTTATATTCTTATATAGATCCTTTCTTATACCCAAATATAGAACAAAAACTTATGCTCAGCACACAAATATATGTAATGACCTAAACATCAAGTACTCAAAATCAGTACGTTTTGGGGCGACGGGCGTGACAAATACATCATGAAGTTCCCAAAGTTCTAACATAGTTCCAGATCGCAAACGAACTGAATGGAGGGCCGTTAACATGAGAATCCCACGGGTATATCGATACTCAGAAGTAAACTAGTAGTCGTTCCAGGTTATTACGGTTGGGTAAAAGTTGTTAAATTTAATCATACTCGTAGACCTTCAATGCAATTCAGAACTTCCAGTGGACCGGTAATCGGTGTTGTGTTGGCGACGGTTTACGAGGATAAGAAAAAACGTACATAGGTAAGCGACGAGGTCATATGCAATAGCAGCAGTGTTCTACTTTATCTATAAGTTCGGTCGACAGACATATCGAGTAGAAATACAGTTTCAAATTAGTCCCGAAGGCAAAACTGAAATTTCCGTATTTCTACTACTATTCTATTCGTTGCAATTAGTTCATTCCGCCGAATTAATAGTGATTATTATAAATATTTCATAATTGTAAATGTTCATTGTATTTCATTACTGTAAATATTTCATACATAGCACCGCACATAACTTACACATATATCTACATACTGCCACACCTATTTTACAGAAAATAAGGATTTCCACCTGCTACAATGCTGCCTAACTTCTTTCGCATCTTCTACATTAATGAAAGTTTATTGACCAACCATTTGAAATTAAATTAAATCGAATTTGTTTCCGCAAACGCTTTATGTAGTTGGAGAGTGCTTCGCTCAATGCAGGTGAACTGCACGCTCGGTGGCCTCAACAACGTGAACTGGCAGCGGACATATCGAACGGTGAAGCCGCGCATGTCGGTTAATGGCCTACCGAATGCGCCCCAATTTGAATATTTCACCAAAAGGTATGGGAAAAGTGAATTATTTAGCATACTTCCATCCGTTCTTTTCTGTGGAATTCTGTTTCATTGTGTGGAAAGATAAAATTTGATAATTGCTACTATCTCTTACAGAATCGTGTTTTGCATCCTCACGCCTACTTACAGAGGTAGGCAGAAAGAATCGTGATCTTAATATCTATTAATATCTATTACAGAGTGATAGACCTTCGACTTTACGTTATTATCGTCGCGAGCAGGCTATTTACATACATTTCTAGGAATATTCCTCCCCCAAAGAGCGCTGTAATACTCTGTACTCGACAATGTTGCACCAACCTCCATACATTGCACTACATGCCGTTACAGTCTGAACATTTCTGTAGACCTAATTATCTGCCTTGTCTATGGCGATAGCAGAAAACTATTAGGACAGGTTTCTTGAGACCTTTAAATTTGGTTTCATCTTCAGCCTATAGCCGTCCACTGCCGGACCTCGGCCTCACCTGAAAGGCTATGTCCGTAGTCCCCACGCTGGGCATGGGGCTTTGCTGCTGCCCGCAGGCGACTATAATATATTTCATATATTCTTCACGTTTAGTGTTGTATATTATTATATTATCTGTAAACATGCAGTTGCCAGCGTGGCCGACTTCAATATTACTCCTCAACACTCCAACAGTGGACCCGTGCCCAGCAGTGGGCGAATAAATGTGTTGATAATGATATTATGATTTTTAAAATTTGGTCACGCTAGATCCCTTACAGGGTAGGCTGAGAAAACCCAGTACCAAGTATCTCTCCCCTTACAAATATGATGCTTATTCTACGTTCATCTCTTCCCCGCAAACCGCGTTAGGAGCATTGGCTTTTAATTAACAACATACATTAATAAAGGTCATCCGTGTTCGAACACCCACTTGGGCGCTTCATAAAAGTCGTGACGTAAAACATTCAATTGGCTACGAACCCCTTTAATGTTCCACTATGTATAACATATAAAATACACGCCCACGATTCATACATATATACTAATAACGTAATATCAGTGTGTATATACATTAATATTTGGCACGCGATGCTCACTGCCTAACCAGTAAGAGACGCGACGTGATTATACAATAATTATAACAGTAATATTGTATATGTATAAACACATGGTCCAAGAAAGAACCACATACAATAACGAAAACTATTAATCAACTACGTCTAGATAAGCCTTGGCATAGAGGCGAGGCTTAAAGGTCATCGGCGTCCTCATTATTAGAACGAACGCTTTCACCTGAAACAATAACATGCTTTACGAGGGGTTATGATACTTAGTGTTACAAACACAACACGATAATCTACATCTACTCGCACTGCGCGCTGTTATAACTTGCGAAGGACGAGCTATACATTCTCGTAGTTCGCGCTAATTTACTAGTATGTGTATATGTTTTGCGTTGTCAATTAACTGTTCTCGTGTTTTTAGGTGTTCCGTGACCTACAATGGTACGAGAAAAGGGCGATGCGGAAGGATGGCGATGAAGGGGCACAAACAGCCGTCGCCGAGGCCACGCGCCGTCTCTCTAGACTCTAGCCCCTTGCAACAAATAAATAGTCATAAAATAAACAAAAGAGCAACCTCTTTCTATAAATTACCCGAAATTAATGCCCGTTTTTATTTACCATCGTTCTCAATTTCTATATATTTTAGATAAATTTGAATCAGTAAATATAACGTAACATATCACGTAGGTATAACTCTATAGTAGCTATAACAGATAGAGGAGTGTAGTACGGTCACTAAAATTGCTTTTATATAAATTCATCCCAACTAAAATGTATAAGGACTAGTTTTTTTGGTTAATGTTAAGTGCTCCAGTTTTAAAGATTCTAATATCTAGACTCCACGAATTTACATAATTTATACAGAACTGATTTTATTACAAAAGCCGTACCTTGACAACAGCTAAAGAGTAACTAAAACATATGGAGATCTAATTATTTACATTTCGTAGCTTAAGTAACGAGAATACTTGTACCTACAGGTTCAACGGTGAAATAAAATTTGAATATAGTTTTTTTAATTTGTGATATTATTGAACGAATACAGTATTTGGGTATTCCAGAACAGATAGATACTAGTAGTTCATGGATCATTGGAAAACAAATTCAGTATAACTATTCAATTTTCCTCTTTTACCGAAACTTACAGTTTACTTTTGATATTAACATTTTCTCACCTTTGAAGTGTTTTATTCCAGCCGCGCATTGTATATTTTTTGATAGTGTTTTTATAATTTCAAGTTGTATAACGCTTGCTGTGTCGAGAACGGAAACATCGTGAGGAGACTTGTAGGTACACCTTGAAGTTGTCTACAATGTTTCGAAGGACGCGTGAACTTCGTCAACCTACACCTGGACGGTATAGCGGGCTATGGCCCTGACTCTTCTCATCCAGAGATATGATCTAAGTGCAACAACAGAACGATGAAACGATTAATGCTGGTGATAATTTAAGATGAGTGTAACCCAACTGTTTTATGTATAAACAATAAAACATCTTACTCGTATATTAGCAAAATCATTTTTTTCATATAGTATAATATCAGCAACATCATTATCATCACGATCATGAGCCTGTCTCAGTCCACTGTAAGACATACTCGTAGGCCTCCCACAAAGATAGCCATCCCCAATATATGTACCTACATATTATGCGAGGTACGCGAACGTGTGACGGTATTATCATATAGAAACTACGATTTACATAATTTAAAAACCAGTGTAGAACAGAACTCCAGGTGATAAAATGTTATCCTAAAATGTCTACTTACATATTACTGTCACAATGTCAGTCGAAATGAGAGTCTATCTAGACACGACAGTGGACGCAAATAGATGAGACATACGCGCGTTCGCCCGCTCGATAGAGCTCTCGACAAATAGGTATATCTTCTTATGTTACAAAGGAGTAAATTACTCGAAAAGTTTCCTGTTGAAAACGTGCAGTTCTGGTTAATAATCGTCAACTATCCATTTTTTCCATTGCTGGACGCGAGTCTCCCTTTAGAATGAGAAGAGGTAAGGCCACAGTCTGCCACGCTGGCTAAGCGTGGGTTGTGTGACTTTACACACTTTAGAGAACGTACGGAGAACTCCAAGGGGTGTAGGTTGTTTCCTCACATTGCTTTTCTTCACCGTACAATCAAATACAATTTAATTTTAACGCGCACCTTTATAAAGAGATTGGATTTTAACGTAGAATCCCCACAATTGGAGGTTAATTTCTAAAACAATGCGCTATCACTGAGATGATTATAAGCAACTACAATTAAAGAAAAAAATGTAATCATACCGTTTCTCAGTCAGTTTAGTTAATATTTTATGCGTTCAAATTATACGCTAGCTTTTAAAAGAGTTCTCAAGATATTTCTGAATCCGTACTGGCCATCGAAAACTTTGTACATTCTAATCCTGTCCCGTTTTCGAAGAGAGACTCAAACCTAACAACATATCGTAAATGAGTCGCAGTTGACTAAGCTGCTTAGTGCTACATTAAAACAACTTTGACATTTAAAAAAAAAAGAGTCGACACGTTTGCAGTGCAAAATTTATCCTTACTAATTATTTCGTATTATAGTAGCCTAGTATTTACTTTGACTGATTAAAACTTTTGAATTAAAGTATGCTCTCGAATCATGTTTTTTGTAAAATGCAGTAACATCACGCCTGTAATTCCCGAAGAGGTAGGCAGAGGAATGTAGAACACTCCCACGTTTCACCGA
>DWFO01001975.1:0-14606 GCA_018246595.1 Mimoniades nurscia nurscia | reverse complement strand
AATTTTTAAGTGAAATAAGGGATTACAAAGGTGAAATTCCGGAAGTCTGTTATTTTCAAGGTACGCAAAATGTATTTTAAATTCAATTAATACTTACCGCGTTTGTTTTCGAGCTGTAATGAAATTATTAAAAAGTTGTATAGTGCATAATTATTGACCACGAAACATTTCCTTAGGTTTGCTTACGCATCACAAGAACATTATAGATGATGAAAAATCAATTTTCAACACTATTTTTTTTTATCTCAACTTACATTTTACACCTAGAAACGAGTTGAGTAAAATACGATTTTATGAAACATTATTTATTTATCTATATGAGGTAAGTTAATTTACTGAAAATTCTTGCTAATGAAAAATGTATAAGTTTTTGCGCATTGCATTGTAAATTAATAATTTTCAACACTGCAGTAGATTTTATGATTTAAAGGAATTACATTTCACAAAATATAATATATAAATTACCTTTTGTTGATAATGGTTGACTAAGATACTCCTACCGCTCCATAATTGCAGTATGTATCTATGCTGTTGATAATTAGTGTGAGTTGTCGTGTCTTTTTGAATTTGAATTCCATATTTTATTTTAGGCAGATTCTTTCCCACTTATTCCATAATAACATGAAAATAATTGTGCTTCAATTTTGCTATTATTAACTTTGTACTTTTTAGCATATACTTGTTTGTGTTGTCGTTTTGTTGCACTACTTAATTCCATCTCGCCTAAATGAATTAAAAGAAACTCTGCTTGTGGAAAAGAAGATTAAAGACACTTACTTAAATAGATTTGAAGAAAGTACCAGCGGGCCTGTTAATTATGTATCTAAATCAAATTGAAAAGTAGGTAAACATTAACTTAATTACCAAATTCATTAGGCAGTAATTTTAAATGCTTAAAAGTTTTCATATTTTTATAAAACAATAGACATTGTGAATTTTGCGATAGAGATATTGATTATAAAGTAAATACCTCGGAAAAATGAATTTTTGGAAGATAGGATTTATTTACCATTAGTAATAATTTTATAGACGCTGTATGGCATACTAGTAGTAGGCCATTGCTTTTTATGATTAGACATAACTAATAAACGTCATTTTGTCTTCGTGACATGACATATAGTTAACCTTAAAATATATTCACCTGTAACCTGTAAGTTGTGAGTGACGTGCTTGCATACTGACATTTTTAGTATAAACAATAAATTGTTGACATAAAAACCATGGCGAACGATGTTATAAAAGTTGGGGAATATATCATTATTCAGAAACAAAACTATAAAAAGTTACATAAGTTTAACAAGTCTGATGCCACGGTAAATATTGGCAAGTTCACTATAAACTTAACTGGAATTGAAGGATGCCGATATTTTTCAGTATTTAAAATTATTGTAGAAGGTTCAAAACGAAACCGACAATATTTTTTGGAACTAACTAATGAGGCTGTAGGGTTAAAAGAAGAAATTGACGTAAAAACATCGGGCACGGATAATAGGAATATTCTTGATGATGGACGATCACAGAAATTAACATATAAAGAAATACATGACATTACAACTGATACAAATAAAGCGTCCGAAATCGTAGAGACCCTTATTACCAATTCTAACACATTTCACAGTAAAACGGAGTTTGCACAAGAGAAGTATTTGAAGAAGAAAGAGAAAAAATACTTCGAGTATGTACAGATTATAAAACCAAATTTAAGATTGATTGCAGAGGTCTTGTACAAACTAGATCCTGTTAAAGTTCAAAACATTCGAATTGACACATTGTCTCAAATTATATCATATTCTAATATTAACTCTGAAGGAACTCATTTATTATATGACTCTGGTTCTAATGGACTGTTATCGGCGGCTTTGTTAAGTGTTATTGGATCACAAACAACTGGTAAATTAATACATATGCATCCAGGTAATATATACCAAAAACAAGCATTACTAGGTATGAATTTTGAACGTGAACAATTGGAGAGATGTATTGCTGTTAATGTGTATTCTGTATTAAGGCTACACTATCAGGGCAGTGATGTTCATACTAGCAGTACCTTAGAAAATGGTACCAGTGATTCATTAAAACGTAAGGGACCCGAAATAAGTGTAGAAAGCAAAGTGCAAAAATTAGAAGATTCATTGGATGTGAGCACTGAAAGTAGAGAACGAGAGCAAAACAGTGATGAGAAATCACAATGTGAGAGAAAAAAGCCCAAGTGGCATTTTGACAATATTGCTGCAGTAGAGCTGCTCTCTCAAAAGGTAGATTCATTGGTGATAGTTTGCAAGGAAGACCCACAAAATATCTTCAATGAGCTGTCTGCATTTGTGAAGCCCGGAAGACCATTTGTTATATATTGTACAGTTGCAGAACCACTTCAGAATTTATATTTGGCTCTGAAATCTCAACCAAACATTGCCTTCTTAAAAATAACATGCAACTGGATGAGGAATTATCAGGTGTGTATTCATGCATTGCATTAATGCATTCATCAAATTCATTAATTTTTCAGATATGATGATTAAATGGTAGTATGAAATTTTAAAATTGGGTGTGAAAATACTACTACAGTTATTTTGTTGTTATATGTGGCGAGTATCATGTAATAATAAAATTATAGGAGTGTCAGACTGGAGTTCCGGTTTTGGACAAGTCCTGGTACTCTATTATCATAGTTAATTTGGTATGTGATATGTGATAAAACTACATGTCCGTGGTTCATATTAAACAATCATTTCTTTATTGTTCCACGGATGAAACTGTCTCCATCTCAAAATCGTTAAGGTAATATGATGCTGTACTAGCCATAAAATGCATGTTGGTATATTTCACACATCTTTGAGAACTGTGTGAACTATAAACGAGTATGTGGCAGAGTGAGATACAGAAATGTGAACTATTAGATTCACTGCTTAGACTACAATGTTACTTTAGCTTGTTTCTTGTATTGTATAATTGTTGATCAATTTTGAAAAAAATATCAATTTCATAATTGTATTTGTTGTGTATATTAGTTAATATTACGAGAAGTTATTTCAAAAATTAGAGTTCAAGATAAATTTAACTGAAGCTCTGTAAATAATATCTAATGGAATTTTTCAACATCTGTGTGTTTCATATTTATATTTTGATTTGTTTTTTTTTTCTATAATTGTATACTCAGGTGTTTTTTTAATGGTTTTACAGGTACTACCAGAAAGGACACATCCTGAAGTAGTAATGAATGGTTCTGGTGGATTCCTATTAACAGGCTATGTAATAAAAGAATGAAGTGGCCATGTTCAATTCATCACGGTTTTTAAATAAAAGAAATGTTACAAATTTTTTATGCTTTCATTTAATCAAATGCAAATAACATATTTAACTAAATGCCTAACACAGTTTATTGTTTCAACTGATAAAATGAGTGAATGGTATGACTTACAAACAGATGTAAAGTAATGGAAAAGCTAATTTATGCATCAACTGCAATGATTCTTTAGACCCCAAGATATTATAACTAAAAACCAATGTAATTGTTCAAGAAATCTCAAATAATGACTTACAAACTCAATACAAATTTTATATCAATGTATTTTTGTAAAAATGTTGTAAATTAAAATGTTATCCAAAAAATCTACAATGTATAAATTTTTTCTGTTTTTGTCTGTGTGTATTTTACTAACCACAACAGCGTCTTAGCTGGGCTGCTAAAGCATACCCAGGCAATATTTAAAATATCCATGCCTTATAAATGAATGTGATACAATTTTTTTCTAATACAACTCGACCATACATTTCATTCCCTACACAAACAGCATCTGCAACTTCGAATTGATTATACTTTTTTCCTCTGGTGATTTAAATAAGCTCAATCACAACATTAATATAAATTTTATAATTTGTTCCGAATAGGCATTGAACACAAAATGGTTATGTAGTTTAAATAACATTTTTGTTTCACTTATGCACTCTACATAACAGCACTTCTCAAATATGCCGATAAATATTTCCTGCATAAAGTTTCATTACGTTCTAGGTACTGCGACAAGTAGGTAGAGAGCTCACCACATTATTTTTGCAAAAAACAAGCATTATAAAGCAAAGTAAAAAAATCTATGTGTGTATACTTCTAGTCCCTTATATAGCTTCAAAATGCAATTAATTGTCAATGTAGTCCACTAATTTGTATAGGTGTTAATATGTAAGCTGTCATAAATAAGCAAGTCGAGAAATGTGGAATGTTTATCAGTCTAGTAATGTTTAGTTAGCGCGTTGTGTGACATGATTCATTTCTAAATGTAAAGCAATTATATTATCAACATTCATACAAACACACTTTCTGCAGTATTCGAGAGGAACATGAATAATAGCATAAACTCAATATCAGTTTAACAGAAAATTACAGCAAATGGCAATGATACAATTATGCACCATATTAATGCTCATTGTAAAGAATTACAGAATCAATCTTCAGGAAGGAAAACACATTCTATATTTTATATCATCATGTAATTTTCTTAATCATAATAATGACTTGCACATCCAGCGACGAATTTTCCTTTCGTTAATGAACCATTAACATTTTGATGAGAAAATCTATTAAGAAATGTTAAACATTTCTCATAGAGCTCCACCTATGTCTCAAAGCTATTTAAAACAGCGGAACGGGTGTTCCAAAATAATAGTTACTCTTTTATTGACAACTTCTCTATTCGGGAATGTGACAACAATATCTTTGTATTCTTCAATATCTAGCCATATTGATATGCTTACAAAATGCAACATTGTCAAGCCATGTGCTATAAATACATGTAAATACAAATTTATTCAAATAATTAAATAAGATATATTACTCATATATTACAGCGCCTTATATTAAAATAAAAGATTTGCTATATAAATAATACACAGTCATTAAATCTACTTTAAGTCTAAATTTTAATTGCTTGAAATTGAACGACATATGCACCATGTTTCAGAAGCCCTAATTAAGCAATTAATATTAGATTAAAAAGGATATAATTAAGGTATTACCAATCGAAATTTGTTTCCATCCAGGCAATTTTCTTTGTATAATTTTATGTTGATGAGACCAAAGAGATGTTAAAAGAAATATAATTTCATGAATTTGAGCATTCTATTTTTTATTTATGATGGTAGTAATTTGTATTTTCGTTACTGTTCTACGCGATATATTTTAAGGCCTATTTAATGATTATAATAAAGCAAACTATTGAAACACAAATTACTGGTTTATATGTATAATCGACAATTGATAAAAATTAAAAAACTAAGTAATACTTAAATAATGGTCGTACAAGTTTATAAATACAAGTCATGCAATTCCTCTTCAATAAGAAAAATAAATATAGCGTATCGATATAATCACTAACTTTTGTGTAAACGAGCGAAATTTTCCATATAAAAACGAAATGTAGACGAACGAGGGTGCTGCAAATGCAAAGGATCGAAAATATAGGTAAAATTTGCACGTGCAGCACGACCGCAGGGTTAAATTTTAACAATATATTAAGGGATAACTTTGGTATTGGTGTTAATATATCGAAGGCATACATATATAAGTGTGTGGCGGACAGCAGCGGGCGGCGGCGCGCGGGGCGGGCTGCGGCGCGGCGCGGCGGCGCGGCGGCGCGGCTACGACGAGTCCTCGTCGTACCACGTGCGGAAGTCGCACATCTCGTCGTAGTCGTCCTGCGACAGCGTCACACGTTCAACACTTGCTCGCTCTGTTTCCATATAACTATCGACCATTTAACTTGACTTCTAGTTGACAATGACAGGGTTGTCATTGCACTTTGTTACAAAGCCAATAATTATTATCGAACCGCATCTTCATTCAGCAGTTATTCCTGTTTACTGTTACATAACCCGGTCCCGCCTGGTATATGACTGATGAAAAATGTATCGTTTCAAATTCAATTTTTACCTTTTATGTGGTAATGTGCTAATGATAAATACAGTTCAATACAAGATTTGAAACGGTATATGGTACATAAGAGTCTAAGAAAAACTTATGAACGGCAAAATATAACCAGTAGAGTAATCTGTGATGGTACTCACAGACATCCAGGCGTGGTCGAGCACGTCCTCGGCGGCGAAGCGCAGCTCGGGCTGCGGGCGCAGCATGTTGGCGACGAGGTCGATGGCGCCGGCCGACACGCGCTCCCAGTGCGGCGCGGGGAACTCCAGCCGCGCCGACAGGATGGCGTCGAACAGCTTCTCCTGGTCGCCGTCGGGCGACGAGAAGGGCGGGAAGCCGCACAGCAGGATGTACAGGATCACGCCCGCCGCCCACACGTCGATCTGCAAGCGCCCTTTCGGAATTAACGCTATAGAATAACTCGCATTTGTTGCTTAGGAGAGTTTAAAACTAGCGATGATCATCCATGTCACTTTCTCATCATTGATGACTTCATTGGTTAATTTTTGGAACCAGGGCTCTTCTTGGAATATAGAGGACTTGCCATTTAAGCTTCTTTCTCAATAACTTTGTCTAAGTTTTCACAATTTTACAGCTTAATACAGTAACACGCAACAGGATATGTCTACAAAATAATCGTCAATTATACAACAATATCACTCAATCATTTTGACCGACTTTACAGGAGATAGTAAAAACTGCTGAAATTCATTATTAACTTCAAAGTTTATGATGTTGAACTGTTAGTAGATGATAAATAATATTGAATGTTAATGTCTGTGTCTGTTATTTTACGCAAGTCTTAGCTTTATCCAACGTCGTTCAAAAGTATGATCTTCAATTTTCGACTTAAGCGTTGTCGTTCGTTAAGCGACGATGTCCTATTACAGTGACTATGGGACAGTTGAATGAAAAGTAAAATAATATATATCACTAGCCTTCAGTCCGTAGCCCGTCTCGAGCAGGATCTCGGGCGCCACGTAGGTGGGCGTGCCGCACACGGCGTGCAGCGGCCGCCACACCTCCACGGCCAGCCCGAAGTCGGCCAGCTTCAGCCCGCGGATGCTGCCGTCGGCGCCGACCTCCACCTAGTCCACACGCCCAACACAACGTATATGACAAAAAAAATATTTCCGGTTACAGAAATGCTATGTCATTGAAATAGCTCAAATTTCATTGAATACAATTATGTTTCTTGTCCGCCTATGTTTTATCACTAAAATTTATGTTAATTTATATTTGTACACAAAACACAAAAATCATACATTTGACTGGGACTTGAACTATGATTTTTTACCAAAGTCTAGTCAGCGGCTTCAAGTATCATATTTAGTTATAAATGTAGAGTAGTTTGAATATCTTATTCATGTGTGCAGACCTAGGTAAAAATTTAGACCACATCTTGGGTAATGCAAGCATAGCCCTCAAAATTGACTCAAATTGCTTGGTTATTTGCAACAAAGTACATAGAATAATGATTTAATTTTAATAAATTCACCTTGAACCAAATTGTATGAAATGTTGTGTATGTTCTTTTTTTAAGGTTATGTTTGAAATAGATCCCTTTACGTGTTTAGATTTCACTTACAACTTGTTAGTCAAAGAAACAATCATGAATACACTACACAGTAATACTACAATATTATATATATACATTAAAAAAATGTATTTTACAACTGTGATTACAGTGTGGCAGTGACTTAAGTCTTGTGAGCAGTCTAATCGATACATCAAAGTTCTGATGTTACATCCTTAACCGTGAAAATGTTCTCAATGGGTGACAATTAGTTGATGGCTTACCAATAGATTCTCTGGTTTGATGTCTCGATGCACTATTGAAAGCGAGTGGAGGTATGCAATAGCTGATGTTAGGTGACCGATTAGCAAACGCGCCTGAGGTTCGGAAAATTTAGAAGCGGCTGCGATACTATCAAATAAGTCACCACCTAAAAATATAAATACATTTTAGTGAGATGATAATATTGCAGCACTCGATTAGCGGTGCAATATGGGACATTTACTCAACTGTATTTATTGTGTATACTCAACTTTTTACAGATGTCTATTTAGTATCTTCACTTAGCCGATTAAGACCAAAAATTTCAATGAATGGGTACAAAATGCATTTCGATTTATTGAATATTTAATTTTTGGGATTATTGTCCTTACTATAATATACCTTATTATCTAGACTGTTTACTGAAGTTCATAAAAACGCTCAATAATAAGTACTCGATAAAGCGTACTGTGCATCTGTGTTAAATGTATCGCATCTCGCTAGTGATTCAAACATTCATAAATCGATGAACTATTAGACAACATTAGTCATGAACTTAACAGAGACATTAGTGATGTTAATTGCCACACTCACCGCTAACTAGTTCCATGATAAGGAACAGCCACTCCGGGCTATCCTGCTCCTCGATTAGGGACACGATTCTCGGGTGGCATAGCTTTCTCATAACTCGAACCTGTGACATATAATTAGTCAAAGACCTTACATACTGTTATAATAATTCGCATTTTGTGTTATAATAATTCGCACCAACAACTGTGGCGCCACTGTATGCAAGTGTAAACGGCTGCTATTTAAATAAATGTATAAAAAGGGGGTACCATGAAAATATTGTCGTTAACTTCGATGACTTTTATTAATGCAGTTATATTGCACATCAATACAAACTATTCAATTGTTAAGAACACATATTTTTTTGAATTATTAAAATTAAATCCCGACCATTATGTCTGTTAGAGTGCCACAGATGAATAATAAAACATGACAAAGGTCAAGAAATAAAATTACTACTCGCATATGTATATTTAGAAAGAGGTGCAATGATTAATTACCTCCGCCTCGACGTAGTGTTCCTTCCCTTTGCATTTCGCTTTGTCGATCACTTTGAGAGCATACTCCTTACCGTTGTTTTTATCTTTACATATTCGTACAACTGCGAAGTTGCCGTCACCTGAAACACGCAACGTGACAACTGAAATTCTATACACATATATATATATTTTGAATGATTTACATGAATAACTTTTGAGTTTGTTCTAATCTATGGTCACCTATAATTTTGTCACCGTTCAATAGGCACTTTATACTTTATATTAATCGCATTATACAGTGACCCGTTATTTCGTCAAGTTTAAATGGAAACTTCGAGGTGCCTTCTTGTTCGAGTGATATGTGTGTCGCAACAGTAATAATGACGTATAGTGGTCGTGTGCGCGTTTCGCTCGTGGCGCATAGTGAGTGGCGGCGTCACCTATGATCTTGCCGACGTTGTACTTGAGGCGCAGCGGGTGCGGCAGCAGCTGCGCGTCGGCGCCGTCGCCCGCCGCGCCGGCCGCCGCGCCCGCCGCGCCCGCCCCGCCGCCCGCCTTCACCGGCATCACCGGCTTCGGCCCCGACCTGCACAACATGCACACACAACATTGTACCGCACCACGTGCAAATTATTTATTTACACGATAACGATAAAATCCTGGATTATTGTAGTTTATCGTTTTTAGGATGTACTTTGCTGCATAATAATTCATATGCACGACACGAAAGCCGGTTTTGGATTGCACCTTAATTCGTTTTAATATTGCTGAGAATTTGCTTTAGGTATAATGGATTTTTCAATCCCGTCTATGTGATATCGTTAATCGGGGGTTCTTGTTAAATACATATTGGTAATAAATATTATGATAGGGCTAATCTTAAAAAAATAAATATAAACAGTTATTTGTCGTATACTACTTATTTTTAACAGTTTTAACCTGGCACGAGGCAAACGAGCGTCCTCATTGTAGGGATTTATCTATGAGCTGCCAGTATTAAAGTTTATGTTTTCCGACGTCTTTCTTAAAGAATCGTATGTCATAAGTCATAGAGCTCCGCAAATGCCTCGGAAGGAAGTTCATTCCACAAGCTACCGTGCTCGCTACCATATAAATGCAACGAAATTTATTTATTGTTCCGTGTAGAGGCGGAGTAAGAATATGTTCCCCTACCCCGTACCGGGATAGCATTCAACCATCATCATAGTTTAAAATGATTTCTCGATATTTGGCATCGTTAAACTGCCATATGACACAATACAAGTCATATTTAAGGTACATATTTTAAGCATAGTACAACCAAGATATACATATGTAAATGGAACATTGTGTCGGACGCAGATAACACATGTAGTAATTATGTCGAGATATCGGATGCGCTCCCAATCGATGAAATTGAAAGGTTATACAATTCATCAACGGACGCAGTCGCTACGACCGAAATAGGCACGGGCGGGACATTGAAATGAAAACACACGTTTATAAATTGCGTTCCTGCATATCCGTTCCCGTCAAAATGTAAACATACCTTTACGAATTGCGTTGCTATATAATTATAAGTTTTCTTCAATCAAGGAACACGAATGCTGACAGGTTGAAAACACATAGTCATAAATTGTTTATAAATTGAGATTCTTCATAATAATTATTATTCTTTTCGTTACGTCAAAAGTCAAGAAGGTTAAATATGTAAAAATAGACGTCTACATTATAATTCTATACACCTAATTATAATAGTTTCTTAGTAAGTCACGTTACTTAGTGACGAAATGAAAACACACGTTTGTAAATTGCGATCGAGTATAATTTTAATTGTTGTTTTTTTCATACATAATTATGTTAAGAGAAGTGGAAGCTATCGAATCATACCAGGTTTTTGTTACGAAATGTAAAATTGACGCTCGGCGTTATAGGGACCGTGCTCTAGTAAATATTAAAAATTTACTACTAACGCCAATGTAAGTAAGTACATACAGTTCAAATAACGCCGAGCACTGATCAAGGCTTGATTAAAATGAATTAGCTTAAGTGGCAAGTTCCGATAGAACTGATTGATATGTCTACTCTACCACACAAGACACATGAGCGATGTAACGTAGTGAGGAGGATGTTTTACTATCTTGGTTTTTGATTTTTTATTACTTGGGTCTCTTTAGACCTTAGCGTGATCGGTATAACATAAAGAGAACTAATAAATTTTATTGCGCCTGACGTATTATTAAAATTATTGTTTCGCTAATAATTGAATAAATTATAAAACGCATTTCGTGATTAATTTATTTTATTATTTAGATGGTTGAAAAAAAATTTAGTTTCTAGGATCATTCATACATAACTTTATGACTCTTTATTGGAAATCTTATACTAATGCTATCCCGTGGTTTAAAAATCACGTACCTATTACCAGAATTGCACATTTTAGCAACATTAAAAATAGTCAGACGTCAAATCGGAGCTGTCTCGTGAAAATAAATTATTATGAATTATGGCCGTTGCCATAATTCATAACAATTTATTACGGGCCACACCATGAAAAGTTTCATGACTTTAATTCATGATTTTAAATATATCAATATTCTACCCAGAGCAAATGGTTCGAAAAAATATATCAATATTCTACCTAACGTGTAATAAATATTAAGACAACGTACACTGACTGGAGGAATCATTTAAGGATTTTATTTTAATATTAATTACAACAGTACTTATTCGACAATAAATACGAAAACTATAATAGGAACAGACGACATGTTTGTAATACAAGCGTCCGCTGAATAAACACGAGGTTGCAAAATATTTTATGCGGTTTATCGCTGAAATCGATACTGAGCTTAACGCGATACGATAACTAATAATAATTTATTAAAAGTTTCAATAGCCGAGCTGCTTCAACGCAGGTCGACGGAGCAACGTCAATTTTTAATTGGGAATATTAATTTCACATACCTTGAGTTTCTCGATATCGGAGTCTTTCTGCATTGTAAAACAGCCTTGCTCTCTTCAAATTCTAATTCAAAGTCTTCTTGGTTAACTCTGTAAATGAAATTCATTTTACTTTTGGTTCAATGAAATGGTGGTTATGTTTTTATCAACATCATCAGCCTATCGCAGTCGACTGCAGGGCATAGGCCTCTCCCGAGGGATTATAATTATAGTCATATTTAATAATTATATCTTTACAGGAAGCAATTTTAACAACCACCCAGTGAAAGTGATTGTATGACTGCTCATTCATGTTATAGAATTGAGAGTGTAGTGCATACAGATGTATGAACATTGCAATGCAAATAAAAATTAACACGCGTCAAAGTGAAAGATATCAAACAAACATACACAGAAGTGAAATTCTAATAGAGACGTTTGTTTAATACTGACGCAATCCGACGTCTAATTTATTAAAATGTCCGTTGAACGGACTAACCACCACATGTATGTACGCTTCAAACACTACTGTTATCAAATTTTTCTCTTAGCTCCTTATATGATACAACAAGTTTATAATTACAGTAACGTCTTCTACAAAAAATACTGGCTGAATGGAATAAAGAAAAAAAACGAATCACTGCACCTTTCGTTGCCGTAAGCGAAAAACACGTCCTCGTCCTCGAAGAACTGTTGGAGCGCGGTGAGCGGGCTGCCGGACTGCGTGAACACCTTGCGCACGCAGCCCGTGTCCAGCTTGATGCACTCCGTGATGGCGGCCAGCGCGTGCTCCAGGGTCGGGCTATTGCGCTTGTTCAATAGCAGCCTGCACACCTGGACATTCATTCATTCATTCGTTAATTAATTCCTCATTTATTGTTTTCAGCAAAGTGAAGACTCAACACATAATAGCGTTTCCAATCGTCCAGGTGATAATGAAACCTGTCGTCCTGTCGTCGATAATTCCTGTCGTCCAGGTGATAATGAAACTTACGTCGAGGGTTCAGAATTCAACACTCTTAAGGCATAATCATTTACTAATTCGTTACTCATTTCTGTGACAAACCCGAGCCGCAGGTCCACGGTAGGTAGGGATTATGGGGAAAAATATTGAAGGTCATATCTAGCACCGGAGTGAGACAGGCTTATGATGATGTCACATTGACACTTATCTGTGTAGTTAAATTAGTGTTTGAGACATGATTTTCGTATTACTCATTAAACCTATTGCTTTTATATGTGGGGATTTTGGACAGCTCACGCCCCGTTTTATACCTGAATCATTTTAATTGGTTCTTGACATTTCATTGTACAGAAACTCCTGCATCTCTTTGCAATCACGATGATCATTAACGGCCCTCAATTTATTCGAACACTAATATTCTCTTATTAACAACTTGTGCAAACTGGACTTATTGACATCAATAGTCCTACTCCCGCGGTCCTATTAGAGGTTGGTCCTATTATTCCTACGTGTATGGACGGCTGAAGCTACTTGTGACTGTTGTCTTTTCTTTAAAAAACTCTTGACATTCTAAACCCAACCTTTCACCTAACCAAAAGCACGGGATGCGACCAAAAAATGCAATACATGTGCCTAATCAAAGCCCTAAGTAATAAGTGCTTGGATAGTGTTTTTTACAATGTAAATGAGTAATACGAAACAAAAATTCAATAACCTACATAATATGTTTCTATTAAACTGTAAACTGCATGTCTCACATTGGTAAACTATTATTTCTTACCCAATTCTACAATTTAAACAGAAACGTTTATATGCAATTAAGTAATGTTTAGGTTTATTTTTTTTTTCAGCGACGCCCAATCACTGGAAAAAAAACGTATATACGCATAATACCTCGTCGAAGGCAAACGATACCGAGCGATGTATCGATTCCTCTGTTAAGTTAAAACACGCAGACGATATACAGACACGATATTATAAATTGATGCTACTATAATATAACTTAGCTGCTTATATGAGCTATACCTCGATAATCGAATTATTGCAAGTGAGGAGTAGTATCACTCAATCGAGACGATCCTACGTCGGTTACTGTTGTACATATTTTCCACTGATATTTTCTAGAACAAATTTCTAGTGCCCGGTTAACGGCGATACGTTCACCTCCTATCACGTGATGGGACGTAAACGTAACTGGTGTATTGTAGGAGTGTACTACACACTACACTCATCTGTCTACGTCTTCGGCGTGATGTTCACATTTTTTTTTTGATAACTCAACCATCCTACATTTGGTAATTGCATCCAATACCCACATTTTATACATTACATTATGGTTAATAATTCAGTATCCCTTTAGTGAAGGCCACAAAAATGGGTACATTTCTAGCAACGCACATTGTAATTGGAAGCGAAATTACAGTTGCCAAACAGTACGATTTCAATAAAGCATTCTCTATACATGAGTCATAAGTAAAACGCGCTGCAATGCTTTAGCGACGGGGTCACCTTTGTACATTATGAAACAGGGGCTTCATATTGTTTCTAAATACTAGATTTTCCACATTATAAGGAAGAAATTAATTTATATACAATTAACAAAGGATTTGTTTGTACATATAAAGATTAGTGATTGATAAAGTAATGAAGGCTTGGAACATTTTTCATCTCTGACATTTCTGAACATTTCTCATCTGATACCATAGTAAGCATCATGCTTGTGTTATGGTAACCGGACGGTTGATAAATTACATATAAATATATACTTAGGTATATAGAATTCTTTTACATTCAGATACAAAACAAATGCTTGTGGGCCAACACGTTGATATTTATTTCCCGTGGGAATCGAACCCACAACCTCCGGCTCAGCGGTCAGGCGAACTAACACACTGAAGCACCGTGTCAGTCAGTCATTCGGGACATAAGTCAACGACCTAAAATCCATACAGCCGTCAAGAGAGTATCCCATAATGT
>DWFO01001974.1:0-14608 GCA_018246595.1 Mimoniades nurscia nurscia | reverse complement strand
CTGGTGAAACGTGGGAATGTTCTACATTCCTCTGCCTACCTCTTCGGGGATTACAGGCGTGAAGTTACTTTTCTTTTCTTTTTTCATATCTGTATTCAATTATCAATTACTCGTATGTATATACACATAAGTAAACTGAATATTTCGGCACATTTTTCAAATGTAACGCCGCTCGCTAAGACTGTATCTAATCTTGTACAATTCCGTCGAACTGTTAGTGTACCGTGGACAAAATTACGACCCGATACATTACAATAAACAATGCCGTAATCTAAACATGCACATTTACACAACAAACTTATGTTATGAGTCACTTATTCGTCACCGATAATTATGTTATCGTTATTAGGGTTGTCACTAGACACTTTGTTGCTTTTGCGAACTCACAGCTACCGAAGGAAGCTCATGAAGGACTATATTGGATAGGTGAGAACTTAGTTGAGTTAGGTCGGTGTATAATTTATTCGGTTATGTAGATTTTTATGATACGAGTATATTTAATCGTACAACTTTAACAGTTTTGTGAAATTATGACTTCTATATCTATGTACTATAAATTTTACATTATTAGGTATTTGATATACCTACCTGATCAAATAAAAATGAAACTTTTATAAATATTTTTTTTTTATACATGTACAGTATTCTAGTTCAATTCGGTTATTTGATAACATTTTAGGACCTTCCCTTTTTTTATTTCTGAAAATTTATCGAATTAACACCTTATACAAATCACTATCAAATACAAATGTTTCGTGAACGCTCAAATATAAACCAACCAACCAACTATAAACCCAGTCATCATGCATGTAGAGAAAAGTTTGTATTGTGGTCAACCCTAACAAAAATGGTTGCTAAGAACATCCTTCCTTATCCAGGAGTGAGAGTGTACCAGCACTTTAGGTAATGACCGATTTCATTAAGCGCCCCATAGAGTGCACTAAAATACAAGCGGGCCGTTAACAGAAGTTGCTTTCCGAAATTGTTCAAACTTACGTATCTATGTTTAACATTCAGGACTCTCATAACATCGCTCAGGGGGTGAGGAGAGACCACCAAGTGCCAAAGTTCTCTATTCTTACACACTTTATGATAGACGAAATAGATTGTAAAAAAGAGTAACATTACGCCTGTATTCCCCGAAGAGGTAGGCAGAGGAATGCAGAACACTCCCACGTTTCACCAGTTACTTTTCAGTCCCACGATTGAATAGGTGGTGAGCCTATTGCTATATACCGGGCACATATCCAAACTCCATACCTACTAGAAAAGTTAGTCCATACTAGAAAGTATTGTAGTGCCCGACCCGGGAATCGAACCCAGGACCTCCCGTTCGGCAGTCGCACTCGCAACCGACACGACCAACGAGGCAATATATTGTAACATAATATCTGTACGTGGTCGAAACGTGTCTAAAGGACAACGTATGATTTCCAAGTATTTTTTTTAAGCGTTAACTTCAGCATTATTTAACGTACATATATGTATATATATACATATTATGTATATACGTATATACATATTATGTATTTATTAAGTAATCCAAAATATGAGCACCTCCTGATATATCCAAAGCTTGATCGTACGCACAGGCGAGAATATTCGGAATTAGTGAAGTGCAATGCGACGAACACGAATAAACAGCTCGTCATCTCGTTGACAAACTGCACGCGGTGAACGAGCGGATGGATAGTGCGTGCTTAGGTTATTGGCCCGTGAAATAGTTGGGATCTAAAAGCATTAAACGGGAGATTTACAATTGCACTGATATGTATGGAAACATAAACCATGCTTGAGCATATTTCGACATACATAAAACAAACAGAAAATCCACATGTTAATACATCAGCTGTGAAAAATTAAAATCAGGCAAGTGGTACCAAACTTTAGAAAGGAGCCAAAATTCGAATATATCGTTTTGGATTTATCTACATTGTCTCATCATCTTAAAGCTGTTTTCTGTCACTTCAAGTTTTTTTGAAGCGATTTGATTTTTTTAGCAATATGCTTGCGTTTGACTGCTATTCCACCTGATGGAAAGCGCGACGCAGCCTGAGATGTAACACGCTTGCCTAGAAAGTGCCTATTTAGTCTTGTGTTGAATAATTTCAAGTTTGACGATTCGGGAAAAATAGAAGGTACCTATTAATCTTTAGTTCGTAATAACTATTTAGTACAAAGAAGTCATTTAATATTCAATTATTTCTTTAGGCGTAAGTATTAGTTTTACAACTCAAGTTTTTTCTCGAAGGTCGTAGAAATTGTAATAATAACATTGACATTAATAGGAATATGATAGAAATACGACAATCTAACTATCAATGTTGGTATTTCATATAAGGACATCGAGAACATTCTATAAAGACGTTAATGGAATGAGGAACAATAAGAAATCCGATATAAGTGGACTGGACGTTGTTATTTCAATGGAAAGGTCCATTGATGCTGTGTTTGTCTTAGCTCACGTGTGAATCTCACGATATGAGACATTCCTTGATTTTTGTTCGGTCAGAGTAAAAATATTAGACAATTGAAGAGATCTTAAGTAAAGTGAGGATTATCTTTGTTTCAACAGTTGTTTTCACAAGTTAAAACAAATGTATTAATGTTGAACTATTAAATTATAATTCGATTTTATTATAGAACTCACATAAGTTGAAAATTACACTTGATAGTAGTGTTTTGGTATAAATATCAATGTATTCCTAATTTTATTTGAAACTTTATTATGTTGAGCGAATTCGATTATTTCAGGAAATTTAATTGCTTTTCTCTATTATGTTTTCACATCAATGGTAAAAATAGCAACTTTAATTTAAATTGTAATATAATAATTTAACCATTTATAACTCACTTTCCGTCCAGTTGACGATAGCCAGCTCGGACAGCTCAATGCCTCTGATATATCGATGAGATTAACCGCCACTGACTCCGCTAAGGCTTCTGACAAAGTGACGTTTTGTCGCTGCTACTGAGGTACATTTTCTTTTTTCTGTATAAAATCTTATGAATTCCGTTAGACCTACATTAAAAAGAATACAATTCTATTGTAAATGTGAGATTATGCCGCTATATTCCTAATCAATAAAAATCGACGATGCATTTTGAAGATTTAATTGAAATGACAAATAAACTACAAACAGTAATAAAAATTATATATAAAATTATGTAAAAGCAGATTGGTAAATAATTAACCATTACGTAACATTACTCCTGTAATCCCTGAAGAGGTAGACAGTGGATTGTACTACACTCCCACGTTTAACGTTACCGTTAACGTTAGTTACATGTACATCCCACTATGGAATAAGTTATGAGCCTATTGCCACACACCAGCAACAAATTTAGACTCCAAGTCACTACCAGAAAATCTAAGTTAGAACAGCCTATAGTACCCGACCCCGTATTTGAACCCAGGACCTCAAGTTCGGTCCACAACCAACGATGCAGTCAATTATCTATGTCATATAAAATCAAACTGAAAGTAAGGAGTAGTGAACGTGTAGCTCGCCTTAATCACACCACGTCCAATGTTTATTCAGATGCAGGCCATCGCTAAAGAGCACCTCGATTACTGGAAATTAAGAGGACGCCGTCATGCTCCGGGGATGCTACAATAACAATGAGCCGCCAAAAATATCCCCCACACAAGTGACACGAACGAACGAAAATAATATTATTACTGTGAACGAGAGCGCGTGGGAGAAAAATGTTCTATGGTTAAATATGTTGGCTAAGTTTGACTTTAATTGTTCCTGCTCATCCTCATTATGCTCATGGTACTATTCGACCTTAATTCTAAATAACACATCACAATTTGCATTGGCTGCCTCGTACTCGTAGGTCGTGTTGGTTGCAAGTGCGAATGCCGATCGGGAGGTCCTCGGTTCAATTCTCGGGTAGGTCACTGCTAATTATTCTAATTTAGATTTTGTAATAGTGGCTCGGAGTCTTTATATGTGCCCGGTGTATGGTAATAAGCTCACCACTTCATTCCATATTCCATATTAGGACGTAAACGTAACTGGTGAAACTTGAGGGTGTCCTACATTCCTTTGCCTACCACTTCGGAGATTACAGGGGCGATGTTACTTTTTTTACATTTTGAATAATTCTTCTGTTTATTATCGTTATTATCAAATATATTTACAGAAACAGAAATATATGTATACGTGTGGTATGAGACATTCCTCGATTTTTGGTCTGTATATGCAAAAATACTGAAAAACTCAAAATAACTTAAAAGGGAAAGGATACTTCAGTATCATTGATAAGTTTACTGTTTTTTGAAAGATAAATGTAAAATCAATCTTGATGTTAATTTATTATATTTTTTTGTATATAAAATGTAATGAGTGGCTTTTAGATTATAAGTTAAAATATATCAGATATAGGTACCTACTTTCAGAAATATAATATTTTCCATATTATTCGCGCATCAGCTAATTGTCATATCTTAGAGGTCATAAAATTTGCACCGAAAGGCAGCCAGCGCAGTCTAATTTATTTCAGAATAAATCCTTTGAAAATTCCTTCGGTCGTGGATAATGAAATTTGTATGATAATATTTCGCTGACCAAGGCGTTCGCAAAGGGCCCTTATTTGGTCCCGGGTGACTTCTCTTTACAGTAAAATTGCTAATGACATTATCTCCATATTTTAGCATAAAACGTCCAGCTCTGTGTACATTTTCTTAAAAGAAAAATATAAAGCGATGTAATAATACACATCTGCATATCTTTTGACACTTCGCCGTCATTACTCGACACATGGGTGGAGATGTTAAATTGTCTGTTTTAATAGTCTGCACTTCTCGCCTTCTGATTGCTTTATTGCTAGGAACTTGGGGTGCTTTGTGTATTTTATTTTCGATCGTTGACAATGCGCCCTTTTTCATTTCATCTTAAATTTGTCAATGTAGGTAATTGTGTAACGACGTTGAGAAACGGAAACTACAAATAAAAATGTAAATGTAAATATTATTATTTAACATTTAGTATTCATTTTGTTTCAATTAACCAGTTCATTAATAAAAACAGGAAAATGACAATTTAAAGAATATCGTCAAATTCTTTTTGGAATAATATATAGTGTTCAATTGATTTGGTTGAAACTTTGGTTATAGTTTGTAACACTATAATGATTGCACGTGTACAGGAACAAAAAGAAAAAAAATGGATAGTTCAACATTATATAGTAATCCATTATAAGCCTCATTCATATATCTCGGCCGAGCATATTAAACAGGGTTTACCTTAGGCTGGTAAATTTAGGCGTATATAACAAAATACGGGAAATCTGTAAACTGAAACTCACGCATACGGAGTCCATCAATAACTCGTTTTAAATAATTTTCAACTGTAAAATTAACCGAACGTACAACATAATAATACGAGTATGTTGGTATCGGAAACAAATTTTAAACGATTTGCTGATGATGGTATAATAGGATATCCATTAACTTTTTCAGATCCATATGTATGTGCTCCTCTAATTTGTTCTGAACTGTGGGAAGTAACGTAACGTAACATCATGCCTGTAATCCACGAAAAGGTAGGCAGAGGAATGTAGAACACCCCACGTTTCGCCAGTTACGTTTAGGTTTCACGATGGAATAGGTGGTGAGCCTATTGCCATGCATCGGGCACGTATCTAGATACGTATCTAGGCTAGCCTCCGGCTCCCAACTACATATAATATCCATGTTAGAAAATCCAATAATGCTCGAGCCCTGGTTTTGACTCCGAGCCACTTCTAGAAAATCTAAATTAGAAATATTTCGTAAGGCTCGACCCGGGAATTGCCCCCAAGTATTCCCGATCGGCATTCGCACTTGCAACCAACACGACCAACGAGGCAGTCAAAGAACTGTCAAGCTGTAGGAAGTATCGTTATTATGTATTACAGTATTATCACGAGCGATTTTCCGTGAACACAATACACGAGGTATTATTGCATTGATTAATTTGTTTACATTTTGTATATTATTCCCTCAACTACTGTTTACACGCCAGGCTCCTCGTAAAGAGCAATAAAGTTCGCCTCTCGATGATTATGGCCCTATGAATATAAACCCGGGACTTGGTTCGCAAACACTGTCGTTATTTTGTTCAGTTTTCTTTCCTCGTTTTACATTCGTTGATATCGTCGTGCTTCTGTAAATCTTTATTTTTTTATATTTAAATATTGAAAATGTTATCCGCCACTGGAACATTTCAGCTTCAATTTCAAATATCTTATTACGCCTTCAGAATTTTCTAATATATAATTCCTAAATAAGTTTTCAATAGGGACTTGGCCAGCGGGGCAGATTGTCGCCTAAGCCCTTCTTACTCATAAGTGTCCGTAACAATGGAACGATAAAAGGGGCAATGGCGATGATGTAGACGAATCCTATTCATCACCTCATAGAAGCCACTCGAAACTTTGTATAAGAATTTTAAAAATACCTCAATAATTATGGCAATAATTTATCAAATCCTAATCGAATAATACAACTTATAAATTGACAAGTTTAAAACAGAGGTTAACAGAAAGGCAATAAACATGAATTTACTCAGAAATACATATAAATATATACATACATACATATATACACGGTTACAAAATTTCAAGTGAAATTAAATAGCGGACGTGATAATTCCTCATATAGAAATTATGACACATACAAACCATTCCTCATACTCTACATTATACTTAGGAAGTACGCGAAGCTATAAATATTCACTTCCCGCTTGTTTGCTACCTCTTAGGCCTCGTAAAGTTAATGCCTTATATTAATATTTATTTCTGTGCACTAAAATAATAACATTTAAACCTCGCCAGCAGTATTTTTGTTGGTGTGTTCTTTTCATATTAAAAGATTTATTGACGTGCTTCTAGCTCAGAAATTATAAAGGGACGTTTAATGTTTGGTTTTAATTTTGCAACGCCTAACTATATTAATTTATAGTAGCGAAATTAACGAATAAGCATCAATAGATATTTTACAAATATCAAAATTGGTATTTTTGTATGTATAATAGTATAAAGTACTATTTATGATAAAATTAAGAGCGATGGTAAAATATTAAGTCGGAGTACTTCATCACCATGTAAGTATATTATACTAGATTATTTAACGCGATGTACACATACGTAATTATGCTTGTATAATACTCGTACATATATAATGCATTTTGTACAACACAGACACAGAAAACTGTTCGCATTAGTGATATTGCATGAATTTATGCAGACACAGTCGCGTGTAAATTCTTATTTGTTCATGCAAGTATATAGCTATATACACGTGTACACTGCGGTAAGCTGTATACGGTAAAATAAGTGAACTTTATGATGCAATAACGTGAAGTTCCTATTAGGTATAAACCGTTTCTCTATTGGTAATTACATTGTATCTAAATTTTTTATTTATTTTATTTTATTTTGTACACTGTAATCTTAAAAGTAATCAGAAAAAGAGACTTTGTAGAATGATCTGCTTATTCCTATAAGAAATCTCTTCCAGCAGAAGACTTGTTTTGTATATGAGACAAATGTATTAGTCGACATCTTCACCAAACCCTTGTAACGTTCTGCACATGTTTCGACCCACCATTCACCACCAGGTTAGTAATCACTAAAGCAACTGAAAACGGCGTAGAAGTATGAAGATAATGACGAATGTGAAACAAGCATTTCAGGTCTGTAAGAATAAAGATATTTGGCACTCCGTGCTCTCAGCCTACCCTTTAAAAGGCCCGGCATGAGACGTACATATGTACGTATGTATATATGTAAATCAACTAAACAGTTTCTTATAATATAGTACATTCCTTATGAAGGTCCTTTAACGGTAAAGTTCGTCCCTAATCGATTATATGTACATATATTGTTCCGTTTGGTTGTACGAAATCATGTTTTCTTGTACAAACAAATAATCTAGGTACAATACGGCTAACATTATATATTAATGTTTTATTAATCCATTCTCATAGCAAGAACAGTAGCCGATATTCAAACAACATAACCAAATAGAAAAACTCAATTCAGCCGTCCAAAGAAGCTGTAGGTACTCAATAAGATGATTAAAGCAAGACCAACGAACATGAAAGATTAATACTTCGGAATTAGATTTTCACGAATCAAAGACGAATTTGTAATATGATAGAGCGTTATTCGTGGAAGTTTCGAAATTTGTCTCCGATAACAGATTGACGAAATTGTATGGGAATCTCGTCTTTATTACGGGTGCATAAGGGTTTGTATTATGTACGTAATTTGGGAACAGTCGTTGGTCCATCCGGCCGGAAGATTACTCTTTCGATATGATTAAAAGGGTGAGGACTGTTTTATGTGGCAATTAGGGAGTTTTGTTCCTTTAAGTTCCCGTTTCCATGGGAAGAAAGATGTTGAAGATAACCCTGGATATTTACAATGATGATGTAGTTTAGAATTGTTTTCTAAGTTTGTTAACGAACAATGGGAGCGATTACTGAATGCTGTCGTGTTTATTAGTATAATTGGCATCACATTAAAATTATCTTGTGGCAAATATTTGAATTTGAAAATATTTCTAATATTTTAACATCTTTTGCCTGGATTGGATTGTGCAAATATATCTAAAACTTTGCTGCTATTAAATAGCATTTTGCTGCTATCTGCGAACTGCTACTGGTTTTGGATTATAGATAGGTATAGTAAGACAAAAGGCTCCCGAAATTAGACTTAGGACCTTAAGCAGTGGGTAAATATTTAAGTCTAAATACTGAAAATAATAATAGTAATAAATGGGCCCCATGTTCTGTCTCCCGCGTGTACTCTATCCCGGTAACTCGCTAAGGGACCTAGCGTGAACGATATAATAATAATAATATCAGTGGCGTGATACGTACATATTTCACACATAGTTTCGTGATCCGGACACATTATTAGGTTGTATTTAATTTATGTGCACGCACCCTAATTTTTTCATGAGCACTTAAATTTTAACTGTATAGAAAACTTAATTATGATTCCATGTGTCAATACTTCGTATTTTACAATCGAGGTCAAATGATTACTCCCTTCATGAGGAACATTGGGAAACCCTATTGTGTTATTGTTAAATAACCATTAAACTCTTAAAGTCACTGGTAGTAATAACTAATTTGAATGCTAGATATTTTTGTAGGTATTAAAATTGTGAGCAGAGGGTTGAAAGCCTAAGGTATTGTTGTCATATCTATTCTTCTCCCAAGAAAGAATTGTTCGAGGTATGTTATGTAAACATTTCGATTGAATTACTGCATCGTTGGCAAGTAGGACAAATAAATTCAGTTCTAAATAAACCGTCGTTGGTGACAATAATCGACAAAGTAAATGTCGAACAATTTAATTGCAACATTACCGTATATTTATCTTGTATAGAAATATTCCGAAATACACATATACCTACCCTATTTTTTCATTAGGTGATCGACCAAATTGATTTGGCATTATTTTCAAAGAAATCTACTTAAAAACATGGCATAGTAAAGTTGGCAGATTCCTTAAAATTGTCAACTAAACTTTTCACTTACAGTTGGTTGTTTGTTGCCAACGCTCAGGAGGAAGTGACTCAAAATTGAAAAATCGTGTTCGTCTCAATATTATATAGCATTTATTGAAAGTCATCTTATACATCTACACCTAATTGTATCTCTTGAGATGAGGTAAATTTACTTAAGGTTATTTTTCGTAGTAACATAAAAAATTATACTGTTGCCTAAATATTCTTCGTGTTGAAAGGAAAAAATATCGGTGGAGCTTAAATTAACGTAAAAGTTTATACCAGGATTAATCAAAAGGGATAGCCCGTTAATAGAAGTAATCTTTTTGCGGTTTACGTAAAGATAATCAGCAGTACATTGTCAATTATATTAAGAAATAAATTTCATTGGTTCATTCTAAAGGATTGTAAATGCACCAATAAAACGTATTCAATTGAGATAAAGGAATCAAATCTGACATAGAAAGCCTTCGTCCGTAGAGGGACAAGTAATAAATATTCTATTGGCATTTAATTCACCAAAAGGACGAAGAAAAAATTGCAGTTTATTAAAAACTCTGAATACCCACTTGTGGGCCCATAATCTGCTTATATTCTTATTGAGGCAGTCATTGTTTTTAATTGCGAATACCCATTGCGAATTCTCGTTTTGTCTGTAGTATTTTGTTTTCGTGACAGCCGGAAGCGGATATAGAGGGAGACAGAATAATAGCCGTCGGAAATGGTCAGACATGGTGAATTCTTACTTTTTTCTCTCGTACACTGGACATCGCTAACTCAATACCGACAATATTCTATGTACACAATATGGTGTTTTAATCCTTTGCACATAAAGGTTACAATCGCATAGGTTTTGGACGATGTTTTGGAATCACGGACTCGAGCGATTCATCAGAGCGTAACGCAATGTATGCAATCCTGGGATGTACGATGATATAATGTGTATGAAAAATTCTATTCGATATTCTCAGCACATTTCTGTCTCATTGTTTCCTTTAATTGGGCCCGCGGCTTCTGAATGTGACATGTCGTCAAATTTAAGTAACGAATATGTCTATATATGTTCGAATTCATATGTAATTTAATCAAAATTCGTTTATTAAAACAGTTTTTGTGAGTCAAAATGGTACCATCGCTTGGGAACAAGTTTCGCTATGGAGAAGAAACGGCGGAATAAACTCCATATGTATGCTACTGCATCTTTTAAAATAAGCACTTATGTTAAAATATAAACTACATAACTTATTGGAGGTGGAGTTACATCACACTAAGCATGTTTATCATTTAAATAATCATTTACTTTATAATAGGCTTTTGCTAAGTTTTTTTAAGTTATGAAATATATGTATGACCAAACAGTAGATAAAAATTACTTGAACTAACTGAAAGACTTCAAACTTCATATATCAAATTAATATATAATAATATATTTGTTAATATCCGAAGAAAAATTTGACTCGTAAAAAATACGTTGGAAGCATGAAGAATTTATTTTACCCGAATCCGACGAGATACTTAAATAAAATGCTCTAAGCGAAACTTCGGTTAGTTGATAGCGGTGACGCTTCAATCGAGGGGGAATATAATAATATTATTACTGGAACGCCGAGTGGGAAAGTCCATTTGTATTATTAGAAAACTTAAACATTTTTAATAGAGCATCTGTGCCCGATTCCAGGAAGGAGGAAGATTCCTTGAGGGAAAGAGCTGAGACAGTTTTATAAAGTAGCTTTTTTGGACTTTGAATATACTTATTAGCAATTTTTGTTCAAGAGAAATTCCCCTGGTCTGTTTGTTTATTCAGAATCCAACAAGGTTGCAGGGGTTTTGCTTAACATTTGGGTAATTTAGGATAAAGTTTTAAAATTTTTGAGACGTTTCGCATGAAATAACTTTTGTAATAAATATTCATAGGTAGGTATACTTGTTTGAAACATCTTTCTTGTCTTGAATTTATTTTTAAAGGATTAGCATAATTTCAATTTTATGAACGTACGACTGATTTATTTGGTTGTTCTTTCAACTCAAAATCTTATAAAATTATTTAGGTTCGAATTCATAAAACAAAAATAAACAGAAAAGTTGATGCTGTTATTCAGGCTTATATTTTGTTTTTAGAAAATATGTTATAGCCGATTGAGCTGTTTTGTTTAAAATTTATTATGACCCAAATTTATAGATTCCAAAGGGGGTCGAACCGCAGTCGAAGCCCGAGGCAATGTACGCATGGGAAAATTGAATACCCTAAACATCGTCTTAATGATGATCCAAACCAAACAATTTACAAAGCGAATGCTCAAACAAACTTAATTAGTTTATCCTGGGAGGAACCGACGTGAAATATGTTCTGTAACTACGGGGAATGTATTGATTGGCCATTAAAATAATGGCTGCGAGTTTGAGCGATACGCTTCATCGTCTGAAGGGGCATTCTACAGTAAATAATGCATAACAACCAATTTCATTATGCCTTCCCTGCTCTGCACTTTGTTTGCTGTCGCGTACAAAAAAGGGTTAAAAAGGACAATTGAAAGGATCAAGTTACACTGGTCATGTTACTATTTGTTTAAGATCGACTCGCCAGCTCGTATCGAAAATAAAGTGAAAAACGATCAAAAAGCGAAAACGGGTAATTTCCGGCGCTGTATTGTTCTCGGCCCACGTCCGTCGAGGTAATCGAAATTAAGTGATCCATTACAAGATACTCGGCCCTGTTAAGTTGTACCAAACGACAGAATTATTTATGGAATCGATTTTTTATGCATCGTTAAGCAATATCATTTTCATCGGTTTCATGTGTGCTTTTATGATTTGGTTAATGTGTTCCACAAGGATCGTTAACATAATTTCTTTGTGATCCTTAAATACTATAACGAGGAAATTATAGTAAAAAGAAATTAGGTAAAGATCAACATCAGTGTAATTTGTTAGGACTTTCAAATTAATGTAGTAATACGCTTGTAATCCCCGAGGAGGTAGGCAGAGATGTGTAGTACACTCCCACGTTTCACCAGTTACGTTTTTACGCCCCACTGTGGAATAGGTGGCGAGCTTATTGTCTTATACCGGACACATATCCAGAATCCGAGCCACTTTTAGAAAATCTAAGTTAGAAAAATCCAATAGTGCTCGATCCGGGATTTCAACCCAAGACCTCTCGTTCGGCGGTCGCACCTGCAACCGACCAACGAGGCAGTCAATTTCGTTCAATTTAAGTTTTAGAATTTAAACATAAAAAACAAATAAAGGTTTTGGTACACCTTGTCATTTTAAACTTTAACTTTTTACCAGCAGATATGACATTGATTTTAATAATTCATTCAGCATAATTTCATAATCTACACTTGGTGAATACGAAGCGAAATGTAATTTCATGGCGTATGGCCGTTAAAAATTGGAATACAATGGTTTTTGAAGAAATCAGGTGGCAATACAGAAATGTATCCTTATACATTTCTGTATTGCCACCTGATTTCTTGTGAATGTGAAGATTTGTGAAGAGCAGAATTCTCCTATGTACTTGCCGCTGGCAGAACTATATTTAACACGTATTAATGTGTAAACCTGAAATTTATGAATAAAATTCAAGTCAATACAGTTAAACATTGTACGTAAAAAGTAATGAAAAGAGTACAAGAATATTAGTATAAATTAAAAATTCTCAAATAAACAGTTGATGTTCAGATCAGATGACTATCGAAATTCTCTTGGAGATTATTAAATATTCCAACGCGACAAAATCCTCTACCAAACATCTTTGAAGTCGCAAAGAATTAGTCGAAGTGAATTTCTTATTAACTCATTGATTTATCGCCGACATGTTTTGAGGTATGACTCGTATGCTCGTAGTTAATCTTGATTTAAGAGACGTAAACGGCTTGTCGCTGGCCCGATACGGTTTTGAAATATTCACGATTTACACGTGAGGTCTATCGTTCCGGACTTTTCTGGTTGGGTTGACGTTACCCAAAATAGGTAAAACTTATTTACACTTCTCTATACATGAAAGGAAACGTAATTGTGCGATTTATAGATGTTGTAAGTTCGGTTGAGAAAAAATATCATTAGCTTATATATGTATGTATGTGGATAGTTCTATAAGTATTATTATACCAATAACATATCCAATTAAAATGTTGGGATACATTTTACTCGCTGTTGTCTATAAATTTGTGCACATAATCAAGTACAATTAAAATCTGTTTACATAATAAATACAATCTGTGGACATATTGTGTGTCCGTATTCCTTAGTATTAAATCGCACAAAGAAGCGAACATAGTTCGAATATAATTTAAAAATCTTCTGTTTAAAACGAAGTGAGAGATAAAAACTTCCATTTATCTTCTTTCACATATGAAAATGTTAAGTACCTAATATTTAATTAAAATCCTTAAACTGTTTAATAAAACTTTTCGCCGAGAGAAATCCCTCATATTATCAAAAAATACTTATAGAATAGTTAGAACGATGAGTACCTACTTTCCCATAACTGGCATCAACGTTCTTTGATTAATAAAGCGGGATTTCTTAAGAATGGGTGAAGATATTTTAATTAGTCCAAAAATACTTCAATAAAACTACGGGCCGAGGAATCGTAGTTATAAATTAAGGATGGTTCGGGGCTTTGTTAACTATCTGAAGTTCATCTAAGAATTTATAGTTTGACGCAGTCATGGAGCCACTGCTACCGTTTTTTCAAATCCGCCAATAAAACTGATTGACATTAATTTTGTTGACTCAGTGACAGCTAAGACGTAGCGCCGTGCTGCGGTGGTTTGCTTGAGTTCATAAGCTTTAGCGTGTCGTTTCATTATTACAAATGCACTAGTCAAAGGAAAGATTGCTTACTACATACGTAAAAAGTCGTTACTCTTAATAAAATAATTCTTAAATATCACTCGACTGTGCAAAAATCTACAGTAACAATACATATTTCATATATTTATATGCCATTTCAACATAATTATGTCAAGCTGAAATAGTTAAAACTTAAGCTGAAATAGTTAAAATTTTGGGAAGAAGAAGTAGAAGTAACTTCACGCCTGTAATCCCCGAAGAGGTAGGCAGAGGAATGTAGAACATTCCCACGTTTCA